>MKYO02030859.1:0-14277 GCA_002013955.2 Citrus medica | reverse complement strand
AAATAAACATTAGCACAGATTGGGACCATTGGAGGTAGTTCTGTCCATTTAATTTATGGCTGGTAATGAGAATGGATCCAGATTCGGAGTTACCATGGGTGGCTGTCATCGGGGTTGAATCTGATTTAGACGTGACCTCAGAGGAGGAGGTTTGCAATGCTGCTCCTATTTTCGTCATGTTTGGTTCAGAGGAATCGAAAAAAAAATATTGTAGATGAAGGCTTGAAGGATAGAAAATCTGTAGGGTATTGATTGGAATGAGAATAGGGAATGAAATTCACAAGATTAGGTTTTCAGAGGAGGATCGTATGAGGCTCTGATACCATGTGAGTTTCAGAGAAAAAGAGTTATTCTCATTACTTATTATTCCAATGAACTACATGAGGATACATATATATATATTAAGGTAGCCTCAGAAGTAAATTCCTTCAAATTAGGAATCCTTCCTAATATTAGTAAACTAATATTAGGAATCCTACTAATATTAGGAGACTAACTAAAATTAGAATTAGTCAACAACTAAATCTCCTTATTAGGTAATAAAATAATAAATAAATAAAATCTATATGCTAATATGTACAGTGATTCTACACTACTATTTTAGGTTAGGCACTTGGATATCCCAGGCCCAACCTCTAACATGTAACATAAGTAAAATGAACGCATTAAATGGTTAAAGGGTGTCATTTGATGAGTTCCTAAATAAGATATGTTCTTTCACTCGATAAGTTAGTTTTTTAGATTAGATATTTCGATATCCTATACGGCTATGCCCAACCCTTAACGCGAAACATAAGTAATTAAAATATCATAAATCTATAAGCAGCCACAGCCAGAGTACAGGCCTTATCTATGCCTTTTATACCAACTTTTACTTAAATGATTATCGTTGTGCATTCACAGATCCCACACACATAAATACTCAACTTTGACATAAACTTGAGAAAACATTGCGTTAGAACGAAAGACATAATCTAAAATGTGTAGTGAGTTTTTAAATCTAATGAGAACTCTCACTGTTGCCATGCGATGCCACCAAAAATAGACATAACAACAACAACTATTGCACATTTTTACAACTATCACTCATATATGTATATATATGTGTGTATGTGTGTGTGTACACACACACACACACACACACATAAATATGGAATTGGCGCCCATGATTGGCTGGACTGGCCCAACAAAAAGAAACATCTAGAAGCTTCTTTTAGATAGGGTTTTATATAAATGTTGTAAGTTTAATTAGATTCTGAGAGTTATGAAGTCTTTTGGTTGAATTCAATCACTCTTATTGGCTTCTATATAAACACACCTATTGTATCTAAAATACAAGTATGCGAGAAACATGCACAATACGTAGAACATTTTAGAAAATACAAAAAGCGAAAATGAGAGAAAAGGCAGTGGGTTCTTGCAATGTGATCTGAGGGGATCTTATATTGTTATGATTATCCTTCAACCATAAGCACACAAATTGACTCCTTTCACCTCAAAGAGGCTAGCTTTGTTAATTCCACTGAGCCAAACCTTACCTAACTTGTCCTTCACAATACAACTTCCATTAGTAAAAATTATGACAAGGTTATTTTGAGTGGCTAGGTTTGAAATGCTAACAAGGTTTTTCGACATTTCAGGAACATACAACACATTGTAGATTGTGGTGTGTCATTAAGTGTATGCAAGATCGCAGTCCCAATATGGGAAATATTTAACTCATTTCCATTTCCAACGATAATTTTTGGTTTTACCATTGTACCCAGACCTGATGCTCAAGTTGTTGAGGTCATTGGTGACATGGTGAGTGGCTCCACTGTCAAGATACCAGCTCTGCTCACCCCCTGCTTCACTTGATTTATCATTATAATTGATTTAGCTCTTGATTTATCAAAGGCGCCTTTAAAGAGCTTTAGGGATAATCTCAAGCTCTAGTCATTTTGCTTCTTTTTCTTCGAGTGGTAAGCAATTAAATTGTAATAATCATGGTGGGATTTGAGATTGGTTAATTGAATTTTTCCATTAGGACTCTGTTTTCCTAATTACTTCGTAGCTAATTAAATGTGCAACATGTGCTTAAACTTTTTTCTGGCTTTCACTTGATGCCTTATGTATAAATTGTGTATGCATAAAGCAGTGTGTGAGCATCTTTTAATGGTCTTACATCAATTCAATCTAAGCCATTTTTATTTTGTTTTCTACGTAGGTACTCCTTAAATGTCATCTTCAACATACTTAACAAGTAGATGCTTTTGTTATACTCGCCACCTATTTCATCCTAAACTTTCCTTATTAGAAAAATCTATAACCATCATAATAAAAAGAGAAGTTTTCATTTTTTTGTAGCTTTGTTTGTGTTATACATATTCTAGCTGGTGTCATGTACCGTCTCGTTTCTTGGACTATTGGTCTTCCCGGCTTGCTGTCAGTTTCAGTTTCAGTGTCTCAGTTGCTGCTTTTGCCCAATAAGCCACATTCTGGCCTGCTTAAGTGATGTAATTTCAGTATGTATGCAAAAGCCACACTCTATATTTTGCTGTTGTTATTGTGATAGATTGCCAAATATTCATTTCTGGTGTATGTGTTATAAATTTGTGAGAGATAGTTTCTTGTCTATTTAATACAAAGATAAACTCATGCTTGGAAATTCTGTATTTGTGCTTTTATTTTAAGACCTATTTAAATACTTTCATTATTTTTGGATGACATGAAACTTGCAAAATTCATAGAACATTTTTAGATATATAGTATTTCTTGGAGATGCGTGATGCCATATTCTGAGGATGCTTACATTTTTTAATTACATGTGCTGGAAATTGATATTCTTTTCTTCTTCTTTACTCTGCTTATGCTTCATTTGGTTTTTATTTGTGTTCTTTTGTTTTTAGGTACTGATGAATTTGGATCTTCTAGCTGAATGAAGGTTTACCAATGGAATATCAATAATATTTAAAATGTTTTGCGACTTCATGTTCATATGATACAAAATCATAATGCTAAACCTATACAGATGTAGTAAATCTCAAAAGTGTGGAGCTACATCTTATCAAACCCCATAGTGCCTTAGTTATTTGTTGAAATGCTTTTATTAGTTCTATTAGTCAAATATGAGGTATGAAAATGAATTTAATCCAAACATTATCTTGCTCTGTAATCTCTGTTGGAGTTCTGTTTCAATGAAGCCTTGTTGCTGCTTCTGTGGATATAATCTTACGAATTATTTTATGACCTAATATTTCCATAATTCTGTGTACGTTTGTATTTAAGTAGACTGGGCGTCCCGACCGAGAAATAGAATTAAAAAAAAAAAGCTGCCTATCTGCAAGAACTGGGGGATCAAGTAAGAAGAATTGGAATTAGTTTTCCTGTCTTTCCATAATCGTAATTTTTGCTGCATGCTTTTAGGTTTCTAATTGAAGTATATTTGATTTTCATGCTATTGGGGCTGACTTTTGATGTCTTTTCATCGGGTTTTTGTAAATTCAGAACCTTGTACAATGAGGTTATGACTGAAGTTGGCGTAAAGCCAATTCAGAACCTTTAAGGATTTGTATTATGATTTTTTGTGCATGTCAGAATATATAAAATGGTTTAATTGCATAATATGAGGTTTTCTAAAATTTTGATTACCTTTTTACCTCTCTTTTCAATTTAGATAATTTTACGGTTATGCTTGAATTAATTGTTCTTTTAATCAATTTAGGGTTTGATTTAATTGATTCTAAGTGTCATCTTTGTTCCCATTCAAAAAATGAAGAATGCACAAAAAAATTTCATTTTGATCTCAATCAATTTAGGGTTTTCTTAACAGACAACTAAGAGTAAGAAGAGGATTAGTAGTCTCTATCGTTGCAGGTCTGTCCTTCTCTTTTCGCTGAGATGCTCCTCTTTTTTTTTCAAGTGTGGTAGTAATTTAAGGTATTTGTATTTTTTTCATTTGTTTGAAGAAAAGATAACCATTAATTAACAGAATTGAGAATACAAGCAATGTGAGCTGGAAAAGACTCCACCTAGACATTCAGGACTCCACTTCTAATGGAATATTTAATAAGCCTATGAGCTGTTTCATTGCTATATCTATGGACATGCTGGAAAATAACATTCTGGTATTCAAAACTCATGTCTATAGTTGTTGTCACTCAAAATATTTTAGTTTTGCTTCATTTTTTATTGTTAACAAGGTTAGCTACCTCCTCAGAATTTGTCTCAATAATAACTGATGCCAAATTTGCCTCTTTGGCCGCTTGAAGCCCCCATTCTGTAGCCTCTGCTTTTGCAAACGACATACCACATCTTAGCCTTGAGGGCTTAGTTGCAGATGCCACAACTCTTCATTCATCATCTCTGATAACAACTCCTAAACCTGCTGTCTTAGCTTCAACATCTATAGCAGCATCCACATTGACTTTAAAGCTTCTATTTTTGTGGGGGGAGGGGGAGTCCACTGCTGTTTCCTCTTGTCTTTTGGCTTTTCAGGTTGAGTTTTCTCCACATGCTTTACCTTTTGAAAGGATTTCGTTATTGCTTGGGCTTTTGCAGCTGAAATACTTGGGTTAGCTTTCTCTCCTTCAAATTCAAATAAGATATGGGTATTAAAATTATGTAGATTGTGATTCGTTCAATTAACACAACAGAATCAGATCCTCCCAGGACCTTTTACCCAGATCAACCAAGTTGCATTCGACATATTAGACTGATTTTAGGGAACTTGCCTTGACTCAATGCAGAAGATTATTAACCAACACAAGAACTTAAGCAATTAGAAAATTGAGAACAAACAACAGAACACAGAGCTCTTAACGTGGTTCAGTCATTAATGGCTTACATCCACGAGTGTATCCATCAACTGACTTTATTGAAAGATTCAAGAAGCTTGTTACAGAGAGTTTGAGAACAAAGAACAAGTATTCACTCTCTCTACAATTTTCCTCAAATCTCTCTCACGTTGTTGCTTTTGTGAAAGCCAACAACTTATAAACCAGTTTCTCAACGACTTTAACAACTCAAAATGCATAGCTTCATGCCCCGTATGCAAGGATTCTGTTATAACGAACTTGGCTTCATTGATGCTCACGTGATTGCTCGGGCGATCTATTAAAGCCAAGATATTCTAAAACGCTTACACAAAATGTCGTTTCAACTTAATGAGTGTCTTGCTTATCACATGAGTATATTAAGCCTTTTATGAGAAAAACGCTGCAGTTTGGAGTAGGTGTTTGTATTCACCTTAACCAAAAAATTAAGTGCTAGAAATATTTTTTAAAAATGAGTGAAAAATATTTTGATCATTTGTTGGATTCAAATATCTTCACTTTTTTGAAAATTATTGAATTATCTTGTTCTAAATATGTATGCACGGAGAGCCTCTTTCCTAAGTTCATGTGTAATTTTGCTCAATAATAGGAATAAGCGAAGAAAGAAAGATGGGTCACTTTGTCATCTTCGTTATCTACCTCAATTTTCTTTTTTCACTAACATGTGCATCGGTTATTTGGAAACTTTCGTCTGTGCACTCTCCCGACATTCCTGTTATTTACGGTAAAATTTCAGTTTTACCTCCTCCATAATTTGTTTGTTTCTTTGAAAAAATGTAATATATATTGTAGAATAATTTTTTTGTTATTTACTTTTCTTTTCCTTTAGATGTTAATAAAAAAATGGCATATGTGGAGCTCTCAATATAGCAGATCCTGCAAACGGTTGTTCCATATAACAACCATGTTGTTGCTTCTAATGGAACAACCGACTTTGCTTTAATAATTCGTGGCGTGGGTGATTATGGCACTAAAATTCATAATGCTCAACCCGCACGTTATCAAGTTGTAATTGTGTACGATGGAGTAAACGAACAAATGAATTCACATATATAATAAAAAAATCTTTTAAAATTATTTAAAAATTTTTTATTATTAATTTTTGTGTAAATCATAATTGTTTTTTGTATATAATTAGCGTACATAAATTTAGAGCACGTAAACATACATACCGCGTATGTTTTGTTAGGTGCTGGTCAATATCTAAAAGAGCATGAGAGGGGAAAAGCTGAGGAATGTTTATTTCCTCCATCAGAATCTTCTATACCTTGGTATTGGTTACTAGTGGTGGTACTGCTACCTTTAGTGTGGGTATCATCATCCCCTATTTGTGCATGTATGGAGGGTCATATTTTCGGAACTAATCAATGCAGTCCTACGATGATGCAAGAGCAGAGTCAACAACAACAAAGAAGTTTAGTGAACTCATGGCTCAGCTTTGTATTCACTTTTGAAACTTCAAACCAATATATTGGAGACTCGATGTGTGCCATTTGCTCTTAAAGATTATAAGGAGGGGAAAAATCTTAAAGTACTTCCCTGCACATACGGTAAAATCTCAAAAGACTCGAGAGCATGACGAGGTAAAATTTATCGTGTGTGCAGGGAAGTACTTTGAGATTTTTCCTCTCCTGATAATCTTCAAGAGCAAATGGCACACATCAAGTCTCCAACATATTTGTTCGAAGTTTTAAAAGTGAACACAAAGCTGGGCGATGCGTTCACTAAACTTCTTTGTTGCTATTGACTCTGCTCTTGCATCATCGCAAGATTGGGTAAATTGGTTCCGAGAATCTGACTCTCTATACATGCACAAATAGTAGATGATGCTACTCACACTAAAGGGGCAGCACCACCACTAGTAGCCAAGACCAAGGTATAGAAGATTCCAATAGAGGAAATAAACAACATTCCCCAGCTTTGCCCTGCGCATACTCTTTTAGATATTTACTAGCACCAAACGAAATATACGTGGCATGTATGTTTACACCCTCTAAATTTATTTATGCTAACTATACATTAAAAAAATTAGGATTTACAGAAAGAAATTAATAATCTAAAATTTTTAAAGGATTTTTTTATTATATACGTGAATTCATTTGGCCGTTTACTCTATTATTGTATACAATTGCAGCTTGATAACCTGCGGGTTGAATTATTAAAACAAAGTCGGTTGTTCCATTAAAAGCAACAACAGGGTTGCTATATGGAACAACCGTTTGCAGGATCGGCTGCATGGAGAGCTCCACAAAGGTCCTTTTTATTAACATCTAAAAGAAAAGTAAAGAACAAAAATATTATTCTACAATATATATTACATTTTTCTGAAGAAACAAGCAAATTATGGAGGAGATAAAACTGAAATCTTACCGTAAGTAGCAGGAATGTCGAGAAAGTGCACAGATGAAGGCTTCCAAATAATTGATGCATAC
Source organism: Citrus medica (assembly GCA_002013955.2). Taxonomy (NCBI): domain Eukaryota; kingdom Viridiplantae; phylum Streptophyta; class Magnoliopsida; order Sapindales; family Rutaceae; genus Citrus; species Citrus medica. The sequence goes on along the minus strand of MKYO02030859.1, from coordinate 7,031 downwards.
GTTAGTGAAAAAAAAAGTGAAGGTAGATAACGAATATGACAAATTGATCCATCTTTCTCTCTTCGCTTATTCTTATTGTTGAGTAAAAATACACATGAACTTAGGAAAAAAGCTCTCTGTGCATACATATTTAGGACAAGACAATTTAATAATTTCGTGAAGATATTTGAATTCAACAAATGATTAAAATATTTTTCACTCATTTTTAAAAAATATTTCCAGTACTTAATTTGTTGGTTGTAAGGTGAATACAAACACCCGCTTCCCAGTTGATAAAAGGCTTAATAAACTCATAATTCAACAAATGATTAAAATATTTTTCACTCATTTTTAAAAAATATTTCTAGTACTTAATTTGTTGGTTGTAAGGTGAATACAAACACCCGCTTCCCAGTTGATAAAAGGCTTAATAAACTCATGTTATTAAATTGTCCTAAAATATTTTGACACTAAATGAAACAGCTCATAGGCTTGCTAAATGAAATAGCTCCTAGCAATGAAATATCTTTTCCAGTATTCTCAATTCTGTTAATTAATGAAAAGTTTTATCTTTTCTTCAAAAAAATACCAGTACCTGCAATTGCTATCATACGACGGACCTAAAGAAAAGAGGGCCTCGGTGGAAGGAGAAGGACAAACCTGCAATGGCAAAGACTACTAATCCTCTTCTTGCTCTTAGTTGTCTGTTAAGAGTCCGGGAAGCTTTGATTAAGCCGGTTTCCTCCTCGTCAGGTCTATTTCAAAGTGAATGTAGATGCAGCAGTATATAAATACACATGAAGGATCTGGGTGGTGATTAGAGATGGAAGTGGAAGCGTGATAGCTGTAGCAACTCACTAAACGGGTTTTTATGGAGATGTACAGAAGTAAATTGGCATTCAGGTTGCAAAAGTAAAAATGATTTCGAAGGGCAACTAAAAAAGGAGCACTGAGCATGTGCTCTTTGAAAGCCTTTTCTCTTGTTTTGTCTAATTCAATTCTTATATATTGTTGTGATATTTTGTTTCTCAACTAAGGTCATGGTGTATGAATCTTCAATTTGATCATAGCACATTGACCCAATTCCTAATATGTTGGAGCATCATTGTCTTTGCGTTTTTTAAACTTGTGTAAGAAACATGAAATAAGGGCTAATTCAAAATTACTCACCTACCAATCACTTAATTAAAACACACAACTTGACCACTGGGTATGAAATTATTTTCTTGTTCACTGCATTTTGTAAGAAATAAACAAATCAGTTTGTTTAGCTAAACATAGAAAGGGCACCCACCATGCAGTCATGAGGTTTTGTTCTATATATAATGCACAGTCTCTGATCAATACGAGGTTTGTAAAATTTATCAGGATGTTATTGGGTCCTTGAGTCAAAAGAGCTAGTCATCATAAGAACTAGATTCTAGAATTTTTTGGGTTAAGTCATACTTATCTGATTGGCACATTTCTTATAGAAAAGAAGGATGCGAGAGTGATAAAGATGATGATAATGGCAGAGTAATAAAGATTAATATGCTAGTTAACTGAGTCAGTCGTGTGCCCCCATTTCTATTTTCTCCTAAACAAATTTTGACTCCATCAAGAGAGCCTGCAACAAAAATGAACCCGTTAGTAAATAATTGATAAGGCAAGATAAAGTAATAGCTTTTTAGAGCTTTGTTGGTGGGCCACTGACACGACTTAAAAGCGTTTGATTTATTCTCAAGTATAAGAGTGTCTAGTTATAATATATCTCGGTGAGTCCGAGGTCGATCCACAGAGAAAAGATTTAATTTGTTTATTTTATTTTATCTAAAAATTAAAAATATAACTTGAATATAAACCCCTTAATTTAAACGAAACTATGGAATTGAACTAGTTAGAGATATGGATCCACTCTTAGAAGTAAATAAAACTTAATAAATTCTTTTAGCCAATTGTTAGATTTATTACCCAAAAGATTAATTATATAAATTATTATTATTTTCCCTTTAATTTTATGATGGATTAAGTATTCATTGTGCCAAAATTTAATTTGTCTACAATAAGTCAAAATACCATTTTACCATACCTTATATTTAGATAAAAAGAATTTATTGTGCCAAACTCCCTTGTTTGTCTACAATAAATCAAAATCTCATAATATAAAATATGTATAAAATTAAATAGAAAATAATTTAATTTATAAAATTAAAAATAGAATTTCATTAAATCATATTTATTTCCTAAGAGTTTCACCTTCCCCTAACTATTAATATTTAGCTAAACATTTTTTTTATAAAGGAAATTACTAAAATTGAAAAACACATAATTAAAAATGGAATTTGAAAATTGAAATAAAACTAATTTTATTGATTGAAAATAAATTACAAGGAGAGATGAGAAGAAGAATTTGGGGGAAAAGAAGAGAAGAGAAGGTGTGGAGAGGTGTGTTCACCCCCCCTCTATTTATACTAATACATGGTAAATCCACACCACACAAATAAAAAATTTAATTACATCTTAACCTTACATTTGTCCCACTAATAATCCCACTAATAAAACATAAACCTAACTTATCCACTCAAGCACATCCAACACATTCCACTAACAATTACCATACCTAATATGATAAAAACTTATAATTTTACAATTACCACATTTACCGTGGTAAAAACGTAAAAAAAAATACAACAAAAGTCTTGCATCCTCCTCGACAATGACATAATTTCTCGGACTTTCGGAATCCAAATTTGACATCCATGCATTTGTTCGGAGCCTCAAATTGCATGAAATTATTATTTTTACCTAATAAACACACAAAAATACACAAAATCAAATATTTAGAAAAATAATTAGAAATTCACAATATGTTACACAATTACAAATATAAATTACATTAATAAAACAAAATAACATTTTTATCCCTTAATAAACATACAATTTTTAACACTAATCACACCCCCCAACTAGCTTATTGCTAGCCCCTAGCAATTAAAGCGTTATATTATTTTAAGATTTACAAAATTCACATGCAAGTTAATAGTTGTTCATCTATCCTCTAAACTACCAAATAATTAAACTCTCCAATTTTTTTTTTTAACTTTTGGTCATCCACTCATTATCCAGAATATCATAAACCTTCTTTTGTGCTCAAGTAATTAACACAATACTTATGGGGTTTTATTAAAAGAAAACAACATTTTCATTCTAAAACTCATTAGAAATTCTATCTTTAGGCAGTAGATTATTCAAGCCTTTTTTTAATTATTTTTTTAACCCATGTAGCGAGCTTTAGGTCAGTGACTCCCAGACCAGTTGACCTTAGGGCACTAGGTGTTGAAACACCCCTACGGACTTAATTACTCGGGTTCTAGATTTAATTGCACTCATTCAATTTTTTTTTTGGTTGCTGTTTTTTTTTTGTGGCAATATACACTTTCTACTACCTTAGATATTATTTCTAATAAATCAAAAGAACTAAATGCTGCAAAAATTTTAACTTACAACCCACTAGTATGTGTCATAGTGTGTGTGTGAAGAATGATTTAATAATACCTGTTAAATGAGTAAATAACAAACTAACTTTATAACCAAATGAAGAAGAGTTCACAAATTTGAGTAATTCAAAGAAAATGGAACAAAAAAAACTTGTTATGAATTTTAAAATCAAAATATAAAACAACAAGACTATTAGGATGCGTTTCAAAAGTTGTAACTCTTTACACAGCCATCCTAAACAAAAAAATAATAATTGATTGTTTTTGGTTTTTTTTTTTAAATTAAACACACCTATTTACAATTTACGTCAATTATCCCTTCCCCCCAAACAAATTTAAACATTATATACATGCAGAAAGATGAAAAAGATAAAGGAAACATAAATAATAAAAGAAGAAATAGGAAAGATCACACCTGAACAACTCGCTGAAGATGCGTTTCTAGAGTCCCTACACCCCATATTCTGCCATCTTCGACAAAAGCATTACTAGGATTTGCTATATTCCACATATGTCAACTATTCCCTCCCCCCAACCTGAACAAAACATTGTCCTCAATGGCTTAAAGGAAAGAAGTAGAGTTTTGACGACACAACCTCATAGCTCCAAGAAGATTGTTACAGCCGAAGAGTTAAATCCAATTTGTACTTCTTACTAGGGCTAGGGTTACCATCATTAGTCAACCATTCCAAGGCCAAGGTCTCAGGATCTGGCTCTGGTTTGTAAGCTTGTAAAAGATCAAGTAACTCATTAGCAGTAGAAGCACAAACAAAAAGATTTTTCGCAGAGATTGGAATAAAATGATTCTTAATTGCATGGTTAATGAATGTGAGCAACCCATCAAAAAAATTATTAACATTTAGTAAACCGATGGGTTTTTGATGGATGTTTAAATGGGCCCAAGATGCAAATGTAATCAATGCCTCTAAAGTTGCAAGATCTCCTGGCAAGAAAATGAAAGCGTCAGCATGATTTAACATCTCAGTTATTCGCTCTTGCATACTTGAGACAACTAACTCTTCTCCAATTGGTACATCAGATCTACATCCTAGAGATTTTAAGGCTTGTGGAATGATACCTAGTACCTGGTTTCCTCTAATAAAAACAGCTTCTGAGACAAGTTTTGATAACCCACGGTCACCTCCTCCATATACAAGGTGCAGTTTCCTCTCAGCTATGGCACGACCAAGATCTACAGCTGCTTGAACGAACTCTTTGTATTTTCCATAACGAAATCCAGAGAGCACACAAATGTTTTTTAATTGTCTACTCGAAGATGCTGCCATTAGAATAATCTTAAAAAACAAGTTGTGAGTGGTTTGGAAAAAGAGCTCGTATTTAAAGATCTGAGTGACAGACAGAATGAGAAACAGCTGTAAATGGGTTGGTGGATTTGTCAGATGACGCGTAAAGCTCATGTCTCAATTATTCAAAAGCAAACAGTAAAAAGAAAAGCAAACAGTGAAAAGAAAAAGTAAAAGAAAATAAATAATGATTAAATACAAAATCAAACTATTAAATGCAATAATGCAAATGATAAAAGAGCAGTAAAGTAAAAGGATATTTACTGGTAGTTGTGATTGTGGCTCACATCTTCCTCTGGTTTTACGTCCAGTAACGGCTTGAACGCCCTCTATGGGTCGAGGATAGGCTTCCCATCCAGTTTTCTTATAAACTGGCAAACAGGGTCTTTTTGAGTCAGATTCCCAAGACTAAATTGTGCACTTTCATTTTGGAATAGTCTCCATAACCTGTGTATCTCATATTGCACATGTCCGCTTCGATGCGTCTCAAGAGATCGTAAGATATCATCCAACGATTCTTTACTCATGCCATCTTTGACGAATTTAATTTTGTCCTCTCGACTATCAGAAACCATTCCTAAAGATTTACAAACTTCTCGTCTGCAACTAAGTCGTACACAATTATGACATTTTGAGCCAAGTCGATTAGCTCTCCTTTTTTTAGCAAACGTACTCTTACCAAAACCAGGCATGTAAGAAACAAATGGATCAGAAAACTCACCAGCTAATCGGACCTTTGCTTCAATTAACCAACGAATGTCAGAAGGAATGCCATTGATCATTAACAAACGCAGTCGTTCACAACGAGCTTTGTAAATTTTCCTAAGGGCATTCTGAGGGAGAGAAGGAAAACGCTTATGCAAGTTATGTTGTATTTCTTCCATGCTTGATTTTGAGATTTCAGTTATTGTGGGAAACTGAGGATACCGACTTAAGAAGTCACGGAGTACCGTTATCCGCCATTTATACGGGAAAATAAATCAAAGCACACCAAAATCAAATCTGCAAAATCAAATCAAACGTGAAAGCGAACAAAAAAGAAACACAATATGTACAAAGGAAAATGAACTTACATTCGTCCTCTCATGGAGTTAACCTCAAGCTCCAATTGAAATTCATATATGCCACGTTCTATTGCTCTGAGTTGTCTTTCTTGATCCTCAACGTAGGCCACTAATTCTGGTGGTTGTCGTTCCCAAATTGGATGTGATTTACAGCTTTGTATCAATCTTCTCAAGTGAAATTTTATTCGCAAAAGTCTTTTAAGATGTGTAAACAGAATATTCCTTATTGAGGTACTCATGATGTATAATGATGAAGAAAACACAATTATTAAACACACTTAAGTAAGAAACATCACAACGCGTATCATTCAAGACAGTCAAACAATTCAAACGGTAAAACAATAGTGAAAAGTTAAAATACTCATTAAAAACTCAATCAAGATTTTGTGGGTCACTCAAATTTATTTCGGTGCTTGGATCACGTGGTTGGTATTCCAGATAGGGCTTTATTCTTTGACCATTAACTTTAAATGTGACACTGTTTTTTGGATTCTCAATTTCTACAGCCCCATGTGGATATACATTTTTTACAATAAATGGGCCACTCCACTTTGACTTTAACTTTCCTGGAAACAAATGAAGACGAGAATTATAAAGCAACACTCTTTGACCAATTTCAAATGTTTTTCGAAAAATTCTTTTATCATGAAAAATTTTTGTTCTTGCCTTAATAATTCTTGAATTTTCATATGCATCATTTCTTAATTCCTTAAGTTCATTCAATTGTAATTTCCGCACATTACCAACATCATCTAAATTTGAATTAAAAGCTTTAATAGCCCAAAATGATTTATGTTCAAGTTCAACAGGTAAGTGACAAGGTGTACCATAAACTAGCCGATAGGGTGACATTCCCAATGACGTTTTAAATGTAGTACGGTATGCCCAAAGTCCATCAGTCAATCGAAGAGACCAATCTTTGCGGTTTGGGTTAACTGTTTTTTCTAAAATTTGTTTTATCTCCCTATTTGCTAATTTAACTTGACCATTTGTTTGAGGATGATAAGAGGTAGCAACTTTATGTGTAATTCCATATTTTTTCATTAAAGACTCAAATGACTTATTACAAAAATGCGTACCTCCATCACTAATAATGGCTCGAGAGATTCCAAATCGACTTAGAATGTTTTCTTTTAAAAATTTAATGACAGTTTTACTATCATTATTTCGACAAGACATTGCTTCAATCCATTTTGAGACATAATCAA
>MKYO02030848.1:73184-95484 GCA_002013955.2 Citrus medica | reverse complement strand
ACACGCAAGCCCCTCGCAACGTCTCGCCCCATTCCGAGTCCGGCGGACGAACTTCGCCTGCCCCACCCCGCAAGGCTATAGCCCACCCGTTTTTTGGGAATTTTTCCGCAGGGGGACTTCGGAGCCCCGACCATCGGGCGCTTATTTTTGGGCGCGGCTACTTTTCGGCGCGGCTGTGCCCGCGGCCCATATTTGGCACACGGAGCCCCCTCGCAAAGTCTCGCCCCATTCTGAGTCTGGCGGACAAACTTCGCCAGCCCCACCCCCCAAGGCTATAGCCCACCCATTTTTTGGGCATTTTTCCGCAGGGGGGCTTTGGCGCCCTGACCTTCGGGCGCTTATTTTTGGGCACAGTTATTTTTGGGCGCGGCTATGCCCGCGGCCTATTTTTGGCAATCGGAGGCCCCTCACAAACTCTGACCCCATTCCGAGTCCGGCGGACGAACTTCGCCAGCCCCACCCCCCAAGGCTATAGCCCACCCATTTTTTGGGCATTTTTCCGCAGGGGGGCTTTGGTGCCCCGACCTTCGGCCGCTTATTTTTGGACAAGGCTGTGCCCGCGGCCTATTTATGGCACATGGAGGCCCCTCGTAAAGTCTCGCTCCATTCCGACTCCGGCGAACGAACTTCGCCAGCCCGAACCCCAAAAGGCTATAGCCTACTCGTTTTCTGGGCATTTTTCTGCAAGGGGCTTTGGTGCCCCGACCTTCGGCCACTTATTTTTGGGCATGGCTGTGCCTGTGGCCTATTTTTGGAACACGGGGGCCCCTCGCAAAGTCTTGCCCCATTCCGAGTCCGGCGGACGAACTTCGCCAGCCCCACCCCCTAAGGCTATAGCCCACCCGTTTTTTGGGCATTTTTCCGCAGGGGGGCTTTAGTGCCCCGACCTTCGGCCGCTTATTTTTGGACAAGGCTGTGCCCGCGGCCTATTTTTGGCACATGGAGGCCCCTCGTAAAGTCTCGCTCCATTCCGAGTCCGGCGAACGAACTTCCCCAGCCCCACCCCACAAGGCTATAGCCTACCCGTTTTTTGGGCATTTTTCTGGAGGGAGGCTTTGGCGCCCCGACCTTCGGGCACTAATTTTTGGGCGCGGCTGTGCCCGCGGCCTATTTTTGGAACAAAGAGGCCCTTCGCCAAGTCTCTTCCCATTCCGAGTCCAGCGGACGAACTTCGCCAGCCCCACCCCCCAAGGCTATAGCGCACCCGGTTTTTGGGCATTTTTCCGCAGTGGTGCTTTGGCGCCCCGAACTTCGGGCGCTTATTTATGGGCGGGGCTTTGTCCGCAGCCTATTTTTGGTACACGGGGGCCCCTCGCAAAGTCTCACCTCATTCCGAGTCCGGCGGACGAACTTCGCCAGCCCCACCCCGCAAGGCTATAGCCCACCGGTTTTTTGGGCATTTTTTCGCAGGGCGGCTTTGGTGCCCCGACCGTCGGGCGCTTATTTTTGGCACACGGATGCCCCTCACAAAGTCTCGACCCATTCCGAGTCCGGCGGACGAACTTCTCCAGCTCCACCCCCCAAGGCTATAGCCCAGCCGTTTTTTGGGCACCTTTCCGCGGGGGGGGCTTTGGCGCCCCGACCTTCGAGCTCTTATTTTTGAGCGCGGCTGTGCCCTCAGCCTATTTTTAGCCCACGGAGGCCCCTCGTAAAGTCTCGCCACATTCCGAGTCCGGCGGACGAACTTCTCCAGCTCCACCCCCCAAGGCTATAGCCCACCCGTTTTTTGGGCATTTTTCCGGGGGGGGGCTTTGGCGTCCCAACCTTCGGGCATTTATTTTTTAGTACTGCTGTGCCTGCGGACTATTTTTGGCACACAGAGGCCCCTCACAAAGTTTCACCCCATTCCGAGCCCTGTGGACCAACTTCGCCAGCTCCACCCCCCAAGGCTCTAGCCCACCCGTTTTTTGGGCATTTTTCCGCATGGGGGGCTTTGGCGCCCCGACCTTTGGGTGCTTATTTTTTGGCGCGGCTGTGCCTGTGGCCTATGTTTTGTACACAGAGGCCCCTCGCAAAGTCTCGTCCCATTCCGAGTCCGGCGGACGAACTTCCCCAGCCGCACCCCCCAAGGCTATAGCCCACCCATTGTTTGGGCCTTTTTCCGCCGGCGGGCTTTGGAGCCCCGACCTTCGGGCGCTTATTTTTGGGCATGGGGCGGTCCCTATTTTTGGCACACGGAGACCCCTCGCAAAGTCTCGACATATTCCGAGTCCGGCGGACGAACTTCGCCAGCCCCATCCCCAAGGCTGTAGCCCACCCGTTTTTTGGGCATTTTTTCGCAGGGGGGCTTTGGCGCCCTGACCTTCAGGCACTTATTTTTTGCTGTGGCTGTGGCCGCGGCCAATTTTTCGGACACGGAGGCCCCTCGCAAAGTCTCACCCCATTCCGAGTCCTGCGGATGAACTTCGCCAGCCCCACCCCCCAAGGCTACAGCCCACCCGTTTTTCAGGTATTTTTCCACAAGCGGGGCTTTGGCGCCCCGACATTCGGGCACTTATTTTTGAGCGCGGCTGTGATGCTGCCTATTTTTGGCACATGGAGGCCCCTCGCAAAGTCTCGCCTCATTCCCAGTATGTCTGACGAACTTCGCCAGCCCCACCCCCCAAGGCTACAGCCCACCCGTTTTTCAGGTATTTTTCCACAAGCGGGGCTTTGGCGCCCCGACCTTCGGGCACTTATTTTTGGACGCGGCTGTGCCGCTACCTATTTTTGGCACACGGAGGCCCCTCGCAAAGTGTCGCCTCATTCCCAGTATGTCTGACGAACTTCGCCAGCCCCACCCCCCAAGGCTATAGCCCACCCGTTTTTTTGGCAATTTTTCGCAGGGTGGAATTGGCGCCCCGACCTTCGGACGTGGCTGTTCCCGCGGCCTATTTTTGGTACACGGAGGACCCTCGCAAAGTCTCGCCCCATTCCCAGTTCGGCGGACAAACTTCGACAGCCCCACCGCCCAAGGCTATAGCCCACCCGTTTTTTGGGCATTTTTCCACAGGGGGGCTTTGGCGCCCCGACCTTCAGGTGCTTTTTTTTTTGCACTACTTTCTCCGCGGCATATTTTTAGTACACGGAGGCCCCTCGCAAAGTCTCGTCCCATTCCGAGTCTAGTGGACGAACTTCGCCCGCCCCACTCCCCAAGGCTATAGACAACCCATTTTTTGGGCATTTTTCTGCAGGGCGGCTTTGGTGCCCCGACCTTCGGGTGCTTATTTTTGGCCACAGCTGTGCCCGCGGCTTATTTCTAGCACATGGAGGCCCCTCGCAAGCTCTCACCCTATTCCGAGCCCGGTGGACGAACTTCGCCCGCCCGACCCCCCAAGGCTATAGCCCGCCCGTTTTTTGGGCATTTTTCCACGGGGGGCTTTGGCGCCCCGACCTTCGGGTGCTTATTTTTGGGCGCGGCTGTGTCCGCGGCTTATTTCTAGCACATGGAGGCCGCTCGTAAGGTCTCACCCCATTCCGAGTCCGGTGGACGAACTTCGCCCGCCCCACCCCCCAAGGCTATAGCCCGCCCGTTTTTTGGGCATTTTTCCGCGGGGGGGCTTAGGCGCCCCAACCTTCGGGCGCTTATTTTTTGGGCGCGGCTGTGTCCGCGGTCTATTTTTGGACCACGGAGGCCCCTTGCCATGGCTGGCCCATTCCGAGTCTGGGGGACGAACTTCGCCAGCCCCACCCCCCAAGGCTATAGCCCACCCGTTTTTTGGGCATTTTTCCGCAGGGGGGCTTTGAATGTGGCTGTGCCCACGGCTGTGCCCACGGCCTATTTTTGGTACAAGGAGGCCCCTCGCAAAGTGTCGCCCCATTCCGAGTCCGGCCGATGAACTTCGCCGGCCCCACCCCCCATGGTTATTGCGGACGAACATCGCCAGCCGCATCCCCCAAGGCTATTGCCCACCTGTTTTTTGGGCATTTTTCCGCAGGGGGGCTTTGAATGTGGCTGTGCCCACGGCTGTGCCCACGGCCTATTTTTGGTACAAGGAGGCCCCTAGCAAAGTCTCGCCCCATTCCGAGTCCGGCCGATGAACTTCGCCGGCCCCACCCCCCATGGTTATTGCGGACGAACATCGCCAGCCGCATCCCCCAAGGCTATTGCCCACCTGTTTTTTGGGCATTTTTCCACAGGGGGCCTTTGGCGCCCCAACCTTCGGGCGCTTATTTTTGGCGTGCCTATGCCCGCGGCCAACTTTTGGCACACAGAGGCCCCTCGCAAAGTCTCCTCCCATTCCGAGTCTGGCGTACGAACTTCGCCAGCCCAACTCCCAAGGCTATAGCCCACCAATATTTTGGGCATTTTTCCGTAGGGGGGCTTGGGCGCCCCGACCTTTGGGCACTTATTTTTGGGCGCGGCTGTGCTCGCAGCCTATTTTTGGCACACGGAGGACCGTCGCAAAGTCTCGCCACATTCCGAGTCCGGCGGACGAACTTCGCCAGCCCCATCCCCCAAGGCTTTAGCCCACCTATTTTTTGGGCGTTTTTCCGTAGGGGGGCTTGGGCGCCCCGACCTTTGGGCACTTATTTTTGGGCGCGGCTGTGCTCGCAGCCTATTTTTGGCACACGGAGGACCGTCGCAAAGTCTCGCCACATTCCGAGTCCGGCGGACGAACTTCGCCAGCCCCATCCCCCAAGGCTTTAGCCCACCTATTTTTTGGGCGTTTTTCCGTAGGGGGGCTTGGGCGCCCCGACCTTTGGGCACTTATTTTTGGGCGCGGCTGTGCTCGCAGCCTATTTTTGGCACACGGAGGACCGTCGCAAAGTCTCGCCACATTCCGAGTCCGGCGGACGAACTTCGCCAGCCCCATCCCCCAAGGCTTTAGCCCACCTATTTTTTGGGCGTTTTTCCGTAGGGGGGCTTGGGCGCCCCGACCTTTGGGCACTTATTTTTGGGCGCGGCTGTGCTCGCAGCCTATTTTTGGCACACGGAGGACCGTCGCAAAGTCTCGCCACATTCCGAGTCCGGCGGACGAACTTCGCCAGCCCCATCCCCCAAGGCTTTAGCCCACCTATTTTTTGGGCGTTTTTCCGTAGGGGGGCTTGGGCGCCCCGACCTTTGGGCACTTATTTTTGGGCGCGGCTGTGCTCGCAGCCTATTTTTGGCACACGGAGGACCGTCGCAAAGTCTCGCCACATTCCGAGTCCGGCGGACGAACTTCGCCAGCCCCATCCCCCAAGGCTTTAGCCCACCTATTTTTTGGGCATTTTTCCGTAGGGGNTGCTCACAGCCTATTTTTGGCACACGGAGGCCCCTCGCAAAGTCTCACCCCATTCTGAGTCCGGCCGACGAACTTCGCCAGCCCCACCCCACAAGGCTATAGCCCACCCGATTTTTGGGCATTTTTCCGCAGGGGGGCTTTGGCGCCCTGACCTTTGGGCCCTTATTTTTCGGTGCGGCTGTGACCGCAGCTGATTTTTGGCACACGGAGGCCCCTCGTGAAGTCTCACCCCATTCTGAGTCCGGCGGACGAACTTCGCATGCCCCACCCCTCAAGGCTATAGCCCACCCGTTTTTTGGGCATTTTTCCGCAGGGGGGCTTTGGCACCCCGACCTTCGGGCTCCTATTTTTGGACGCGGCTGTGCCCGTGGCCTATAGTTGGCACACAGAGACCCCTCCCAAAGGCTCGCCCCATTCCGAGTCCGGCGGACGAACTTCGCCAGCCCCACTCCCCAAGGCTATAGCCCGCCCGTTTTTTGGGCATTTTTCTGCAGGGGGGCTTTGGCGCCCCAACCTTCGGGCACTTATTTTTTGGGGCAGCTATGCCCGCGGCTTATTTTTGGCACACGGAGGCCCCTCGCAAAGTCTCACCCCATTCCGAGTCCGGCGGACGAACATCGCCAGCCCCAACCCCCAAGGCAATAGCCCACCCGTTTTTTGGGCATTTTTCCGCAGGGGGACCTTGGCGCCCCATCCATCGGGTACTTATTTTTGGTCGCCGCTATGCCCGCGGCCTATTTTTGGCACACGGAGGTCCCTCGCAAAGTCTCGCCCCATTCCGAGTCCGGCGGACGAACATCGCCAGCCTCAACCCCCAAGGCTATAGCCCACCCATTTTTTGGGGTTTTTTCTGAAGGGGGGCCTTGGAGCCCCGACCATCGGGTGCTTATTTTTGGTCACGATTGTGCCCGCGGCCTAGTTTTGGCACATGGAGGCCCCTCGCAAAGGCTCGACCCTTTTTGGCTCCAATAGATGAACTTCGACAGCCCCACCATCCGAGGCTATAGCCCACCCGTTTTTTGGGCATTTTTCCGCATGGGTGCTTTGGCGCCCCGAGGTTCGGGCACTTTTTTTTGGGCGCGGCTGTGCCCACGGCCTACTTTTGGCACACGGAGGCCCCTCACAAAGTCTTGCCCGATTCCGATTCTGGCAGACGAACTTCGCCAGCCCCACCCCCCAAGGCTATAGCCCACCTGTTTTTTGGGCATTTTTCCGCAGGAGGGCTATGGCGCCTCGACCTTCCGGCGCTTATTTTTGGGTGCGGCTGCGCCCCCGGCATATTTCTGGCACACGGAGGCCGCTCGCAAAGTCTCACCCCATTCCGAGTCTGGCGGACGAACTTCGCCAGCCCCCCAAGGCTATAGCCCACCCGATTTTTGGGCATTTTTCCGTAGGGGGCTCTAGCGCCCTGACCTTCGGGCGCTTATTTTTTGGTGCGGCTGTGCCCGTAGCCTATTTTCAGCACACGGAGGCCCCTCGCGATGTCTCACCCCATTCCGAGTACGGCGGACGAACTTCGCTCGCCCCACCCCCCAAGGCTATAGACCCACCCATTTTTTGAGCATTTTTCTGCAGCGGGGCTTTGGCACCCCGACCTTCGGGCGCTTATTTTTTGGCACGGCTGTGCCCGTGGCCTATGTGTGGCACACAGAGGCCCCTCGCAAATTCTCACCCCATTCCGAGTCCGGCGGTCGAACTTCGCCTGCCCCACCCCCCATCGCTATAGCCCGCCCATTTTTTGGGCATTTTTCTGCAGGGGGGCTTTGGCGCCCCAACCTTTGGGCGCTTATTTTTTTATTCGGCTGTGCCCGCGGCTTATTTTTGGCACACGGAGGCCCCTCGCAAAGTCTCTCCATATTCCGAGTCCGGCGGACGAACATCGCCAGCCCCAACCCCCAAGGCTATAGCCGACGAGTTGTTTGGGCATTTTTCCGCAGGGGGACTTTGGCGCCCCGACCTTCAGGTGTTTATTTTTGGTCGAGGCTGTGCCTACGACCTATGTTTTTCACACAGAGGCCCCTCGCAAAGTCTCACCCCATTCCGAGTCCGGCGGACGGAGTTCGGCAATCCCACCCCCCGAGGCTTTAGCCCACCCGTGTTTTGGGCATTTTTCCGCAGGGGGCCTTTGGCTCCCCGACTTCGGGTTCTTATTTTTTAGCGCGGCTGCGCCCGCGGCCTATTTTTGCCACACCGAGGCCCCTCGTAAAGTCTCGGCCCATTCCGAGTCCGGCGGACGAACTTCGCCTGTCCCACCCCCCAAGGCTATCGCCCACCCATTTTTTGGGCATTTTTCCACATGGGGGTTTTGGCGCCCCGACCTTCGGGCGCTTATTTTTGGGTACGGCTGCGTCCACGGCCAATTTTTGGCACACGGAAGCCCCTCGCAAAGTCTCGCCCCATTCCGAGTCCGGTGGCCGAACTTCGCCAGCCCCACCCCCCAAGGCTATCGCCCACCCATTTTTTGGGCATTTTTCCGCGGGGGGACTTTGCCGTCCCGACCTTCGGGTACCTATTTTTGGGCGTGGCTCTGCCCGCGGCCTATTTTTGGTACACGGAGGGTCCTTGCAAAGTCTCGGCCCATTCCATGTCCGGCGGACGAACTTTGTCCGCCGCACCCCCCAAGGCTATTGCCCACCCGTTTTTTGGGCATTTTTCCGCAGGGGGGCTTTGGCGCCCCGAGTTTCGGGTGCTTATTTTTTGGCGTGGCTGTGCCCACGGCCTATTTTTGGCACACGGAGGCCCCTCGCAAAGTCTTGCCCGATTCCGATTCTAGCCGACGAACTTCGCCAGCCCCACCCCCCAAGGCTATAGCCCACCCGTTTTTTGGGAATTTTTCCGCAGGGGGGCTTTGGCGCCCCGACCTTCGGGCGCTTAGTTTTGGGTGCGGCTGTGCCCGCGGCCTATTTTTTGTATACGGAGGCCCCTCGCAAAGTCTCGTGCCATTCCGAGTCCAGCAGGCGAACTTCGCAACCCCACCCCCCAAGGATATAGCCCACCCGTTTTTTTGGGCATTTTTCTGCAGGGGGGCTTTGGTGCCCCGACCTTCGGGCACTTATTTTTGGGCGCGGCTGTGCCCGTCGGCCTATTTTTGGCACACGGAGGCCCCTCGCAAAGTCTTGCCCGATTCCGATTCTGGCGGATGAACTTCGCAGGCCCCACCCCCCATGGCTATAGCCCACCCGTTTTTTGGGCATTTTTCCGCAGCAGGGTTTGGCACCCCGACCTTCGGGCACTTATTTTTGGGCGCGGCTGTGCCCACGGCCTATTTTTGGCACACGGTGGCCCCTCACAAAGTCTCGGCCCATTCTGAGTTCGGCGGACTAACTTCGCCAGCCCCCCCCCCCAAGGCTATAGCCCACTCGTTTTTTGGGCATTTTTCCGCAGGGGGGCTTTGGCGCCCCGAGCTTCGGCCACTTATTTTTGGGCGCGACTGTGCTCGCAGCCTATTTTTGGCACACAGAGGCCCCTCACAAAGTCTCACCCCATTCCGAGTCCGGCGGACGAACTTCGCCAGCCCCACCCCCAAAGGCTATAGCCCACCCGTTTTTTGGGCATTTTTCCGCAGGGGGGCTTTGGCGCCCGGACCTTTGGGTGCTTCCTTTGGGGTGCGGCTGTGCCCCCGACATATTTTTGGCACACGGAGGCCCCTCACAAAGTCTCGCCCCATTCCAAGACCGGCGGACGTACGTCATCAGCCCCACCCCCCAAGGCTATAGCCCACCAATTTTTTGGGCATTTTTCCGCAGGGGGGCTTTGGCGCCCCGACCTTCGGGTGCTTATTTTTGGGCACGTCTGTGACCGCGGCCTATTTTTGTCACACGGAGGCCCCTCGCAAATTCTCGCCCGATTCCGATTCTGGCGAACGAACTTCGCCAGCCCCACCCCCCAAGGCCATAGCCTACCAGTTTTTTGGACATTTTTCTGCAGTGGGGCTTTGGCGCCCCGAGGTTCGGGCGCTTATTTTTTCGTGCGACTGTGCCCAGGGCCTGTTTTTGGCACACGGAGGCCCCTCGCAAAGTCTCGTCCGATTCCGATTCTGGTGGACGAACTTCGACAGCCCCACCCCCCAAGGCTATTGCCCACCCGTTTTTTGGGTATTTTTCCGAAGGGGGGCTTTCGCGCCCCGACCTTCGGGCGCTTATTTTTGGGCGCGGCTGTGCCCGCAGCCTATTTTTCGCACACCGTCGGCCCCTCACCAAGTCCCACCCCATTCCGAGTCCGTCGGCCGAACTTCGCCAGCCCCACTCCCCAAGGATATAGCCCACCCGTTTTTTGGCATTTTTCCGCAGGGGGGCTTTGGCGCCCCGACCTTCGGGCGCTTATTTTTGGGCGCGGCTGTGCCCGCAGCCTATTTTTCGCACACCGTCGGCCCCTCACCAAGTCCCACCCCATTCCGAGTCCGTCGGCCGAACTTCGCCAGCCCCACCCCCCAAGGCTATAGCCCACCCGTTTTTTGGGCATTTTTCCACAGGGGGGCATTTGGCGTCCCAACCTTCGGGCCCTTATTTCTGGCCGCGGCTGTGCCAACAGCCTATTTTTGGCACACGGAGGCCCCTCGCAAAGGTTCGCCCCATTCCCGGTCTGGCGGACGAACTTCGCCCGCCCCACCCGCCAAGGGTATAGCCCACCAGTTTTTTGGGCATTTTTCCGCAGGGGGGCTTTGGCGGCCCAACCTTCGGGCGCTTATTTTTGCATGCGGCTGTGCCCGCGGTCTATTTTTTGCACACGGAGGCCCCTTGCAATGTCTCGCCCCATTACGAGTCCGGCAGACGAACATCGCAAGCCCAACCCCCCAAGGCTATAGCCCACCCGTTTTTTGGGCATTTTTCCGAAGGGGGGCTTCGGCGCCCCGACCTTTGGGCAGTTATTTTTGGGCATGGCTCTGTCCGTGGCCTATTTTTGGTACATGGAGGCCCCTCGCAAAGTGTGACCCCATTCCGAGTCCGGCGGACGAACTTGGCCAGCCCCACCCCCCAAGGCAATAGCCCACCCGTTTTTTGGCCATTTTTCCGCAGAGAGGCATTGGTGCCCCAACCTTCGGGCGCTTATTTTTGGGTCCAGCTACGTCCCCGGCATAGTTTTGGCACACGGAGGCCCCTCACAAAGTCTTGTCCCATTCCGAGTCCGGCGGACAAACTTCGCCCGCCCCACCCCCCAAGGCTATAGCCCACCCGTTTTTTGGACATTTTTCCGCTGGTGGGCTTTGGTACCCCAACCTTCGGGAGCTTATTTTTGGGCTAGGCTGTGGCCGCGGCCTATTTTTGTCACAAGGAGGCCCCTCACATAGTCTCACCCCATTCCGAGTCCGGCGGACGAACTTCCCCAGCCCCACCCCCAGGGCGATAGCCCACCCGTTTTTTTGGCATTTTTTCCGCAGGGGGGCTTTGGCGCCCCGGCCTTCGGGCACTTATTTTTTGGTGCTCCTGTGCCCGCGGCCTATTTTTGGCACACGGAGGCCCCTCGCAAAGTCTCGCCCCATTCCGAGTCCGGAGAACGAACTTCGCCGGCCCCACCCCCCAAGGCTATAGCCCACCCGTTTTTGGGGCATTTTTCCGCAGGGTGCTTTTGGTGCCCCGACCTTCGGGCGCTTATTTGTGGGCGCGGCTGTGTCCGCGGCCTATTTTTGGCACATGGATGCTCCTCGCAAAGTCTCGCCCCATTCCGAGTCCGGCGGACGAACTTCGCCAGCCCCACCCCCCAAGGCTATAGCCCACCCGTTTTTGGGCATTTTTCCGCAGGGGGGCTTTTGCGCCCCAACCGTTATGCGCTTATTTTTGTGCGCGCCTGTGCCCACGGCCTATTTTTGGCACACGGAGGCCCCTCGCAAAGTCTCGCCCCATTCCGAGTCCGGCGGATGAACTTCGCCAGCCCCACCCCCCAAGGCATTAGCCCACCCATTTTTTGGGCATTTTTCCGTTGGGGGGCTTGGGGGCCCCGACCTGGAGTGCTTATTTTTGGGCGCGGCTGTGACCGGGCCTATTTTTGGCACACGGAGGCCCCTCGCAAAGTCTCGCCCCATTCCGAGTCCGGCCTGTCTCTTATACACATCTGTCTCGCCCCATTCCGAGTCCGGCTGACGAACTTCGTCAGCCCCACCCCCCAAGGCTATAGCCCACCCGTTTTTTGGACATTTTTCGGCGGGGGACTATGGCGCCCCGACCTTCGGGAGCTTATTTTTGGGCGCGGCTGTGCCCGCGGCCTATTTTTGGCGCACGAAGGTCCCTCGCAAAATCTCGTCCCATTCCGAGTCCGGCTGACGAACTTCGTCAGCCCCACCCCCCAAGGCTATAGCCCACCCGATTTTTGGGTATTTTTCCGAAAGGGGGATTTGGCGCCCTGACCTTCGGGCACTTATTTATGGGCGCGGTTGTGCCCGCGGCCTATTTTTGGTGCACGAAGGTCCCTCGCAAAATCTCGTCCCATTCCGAGTCCGGCGGACGAACTTCGCCAGCCCCACCCCCCAAGGCTATAGCCCACCCGTTTTTTGGGTATTTTTCCGAAAGGGGGATTTGGCGCCCTGACCTTCGGGCACTTATTTATGGGCGCGGTTGTGCCCGCGGCCTATTTTTGGCACACGGAGGCCCCTCGCAAAGTCTCGCCCCATTCCAAATCCGGCCGACAAACTTCGCCAGCCCCACCCCCCATGGCTAAAACCCACCCATTTTTTGGGCATTTTTCCGCTGGTGGGCTTCGGCGCCCCGACCTTCGGGCGCGGCTGTGGCCGCGGCCTATTTTTGTCCGACGGAGGCCCCTCGCAAAGTCTCACCCCATTCCGATTCCGGCGGACGAACTTCGCCAGCCACACTCCCTAGGGCTATAGCCCACCCGTTTTTTGGGCATTTTTTCCGCAGGGGGGCTTTCGCGCCCCGGCCTTCTGGCGCTTATTTTTTGGTGTGCCTGTGCCCGCGGCCTTTTTTTGGCAGACGGAGGCCCCTCGCAAAGTCTCACACCATTCCGACTCCGGCGGACGAAGTTCGCCAGCCCCACCTCCCAAGGCAATAGCCCCCCTGTTTTTTGGGCATTTTTCCGCAGGGGCGCTTTGGCGCCCTGACCTTCGGGCACTTATTTTTTGGCGTGGCTGTGTCCGTGGCCTATTTTTGGTACATGGAGGCCCCTCGCAAAGTGTCACCCCATTCCGAATCCGGCGGACGAACTTCGCCAGCCCCACCCCCCAAGGCTATAGCCCACCCGTTTTTTGGCCAATTTTCCGCAGAGAGGATTTGGTGCCCCAACCTTCGGGCGCTTATTTTTGGGTCCGGCTGCGTCCCCGGCATATTTTTGGCACACGGAGGCCCCTCACAAAGTCTTGTCCCATTCCGAGTCCGGCGGACAAACTTCGCCAGCCCCACCCCCGAAGGCTATAGCCCACCCGTTTTTTGGGCATTATTCCGCTGGTGGACATTGGTACCCCGACCTTCGGGAGCTTATTTTGGGCGCGGCTGTGGCCGCGGCCTATTTTTGTCACACGGACGCCCCTCGCATAGTCTCACCCCATTCCGAGTCCGGCGGACGAACTTCCCCAGCCCCACCCCCCAGGGCTATAGCCCACCTATTTTTTTGGCATTTTTTCCGCAGGGGGGCTTTGGCGCTCCGGCCTTTGGGCACTTATTTTTTGGTACGACTGTGCCCGCGGCCTATTTTTGGCACACGGAGGCCCCTCGCATAGTCTCACCCCATTCCGAGTCCGGCGGACGAACTTCCCCAGCCCCACCCCCCAGGGCTATAGCCCACCTATTTTTTTGGCATTTTTTCCGCAAGGGGGCTTTGGCGCTCCGGCCTTTGGGCACTTATTTTTTGGTACGACTGTGCCCGCGGCCTATTTTTGGCACACGGAGGCCCCTCGCAAAGTCTCGCCCCATTCCGAGTCCGGTGGACGAACTTCGCCAGCCCACCCTCCCAAGGCTATAGCCCACCCATTTTTTGGGTATTTTTCCGAAAGGGGGATTTGGCACCCTGACCTTCGAGCACTTATTTTTGGGCGCGGTTGTGCCCGCGGCCTATTTTTGGCGCACGAAGGTCCCTCGCAAAGTCTCGTCCCATTCCGAGTCCGGCGGACGAACTTCGCCAGCCCCACCCCCCAAGGTTATAGCCCACCTGTTTTTTGGGCATTTTTCCGGCGGGGGGCTTTGGCGCCCCGACCTACGGGCGCTTATTTTTGGACGCGGCTGTGCCCGCGGCCTATTTCTCGCACACGGAGGCCCCTCGCAAAGTCTCGCCACATTCCAAATCCGGCCGACAAACTTCGCCAGCCCGACCCCCCATGGCTAATACCCATCCGTTTTTTGGGCATTTTTCTGCTGGTGGGCTTCGGCGCCCCGACCTTGGGGCGCGGCTGTGGCCACGGCCTATTTTTTTCAGACGGAGGCCCCTCGCAAAGTCTCACCCCATTCCGATTCCGGCGGACGAACTTCGCCAGCCACACTCCCTAGGACTATAGCCCACCGTTTTTTGGGCATTTTTTCCGCAGGGGGGCTTTGGCGCCCCGGCCTTCGGGTGCTTATTTTTTGGTGCGCATGTGCCCGCGGCCTATTTTTGGCAGACGGAGGCCCCTCGCAAAGTCTCGCGCCATTCCGAGTCCGGCGGACGAACTTCGCCAGCCCCACCTCCCAAGGCAATAGCCCCCCCGTTTTTTGGGCATTTTTCCGCAGGGGCGCTTTGGCGCCCCGACCTTCGGGCACTTATTTTTGGACGTGGCTGTGCCCGTGGCGTACTTTTGGTACATGGAGGCCCCTCGCAAAGTGTCACGCCATTCCTAGTCCGGCGGACGAACTTCGCCAGCCCCACCCCTAAGGCTATAGCCCACCCGTTTTTTGGCCAATTTTCCGCAGAGAGGCTTTGGTACCCAAACCTTCGGGCACTTATTTTTGGGTCCGGCTGCGTCCATGACATATTTTTGGCACACGGAGGCCCCTCACAAAGACTTTTTCCCATTCCGAGTCCGGCGGACAAACTTCGCCAGCCCCACCCCCCAAGGCTATAGCCCACCCGTTTATTTGGCATTTTTTCCGCAGTGGGGCTTTGATGCCCCGGCCTTCGGGCACTTATTTTTTGGTGCGGCTGTGCCCGTGGCCAATTTTGGCACATGGAGGCCCCTCGCAAAGTCTCGCCCCAACCCGAGTCCGGAGAACGAACTTTGCCGGCCCCACCCCCCAAGGCTATAGCCCACCCATTTTTTCGGCATTTTTCCGCAGGGGGCTTTTGGTACCTCGACCTTCGGGCGCTTATTTGTGGGCGCGACTGTGTCCGTGGCCTATTTTTGACACATGGAGGCTCCTCGCAATGTCTCGCCCCATTCCGAGTCCGGCGGACGAACTTCGCCATCCCCACCCCCCAAGGCTATAGCCTACCCGTTTTTTGGGCATTTTTCCGCTGGTGGCCTGTGGTGCCCCGACCTTTGGGCACTTATTTTTTGGCGTGGCTATGCCCGCGGCCTATTTTTGGCACACGGAGGCCCCTGTCTCTTATACACATCTGGGCTATAGCCTTGGGGGGTGGGGCTGGCGAAGTTCATCCGCCGGACTCGGAATGGGGCGAGACTTTGCGAGGGGCCTCCATGTGGCAAAAATAGGCCGCGGGCACAGCCGCGCCCAAAAATAAGCTCCTGAAGGTCGGGGTACCAAAGCCGACCAGCGGAAAAATGCCCAAAAAATGGGTGGGCTATTGCCGGGGGGGGTGGAGCTGGCGAAGTTCATCCGCCGGACTCGGAATGGGGCGAGACTTTGCGAGGGGCCTCCATGTGGCAAAAATAGGCCGCGGGCACAGCCGCGCCCAAAAATAAGCTCCTGAAGGTCGGGGTACCAAAGCCGACCAGCGGAAAAATGCCCAAAAAATGGGTGGGCTATTGCCGGGGGGGGTGGAGCTGGCGAAGTTCATCCGCCGGACTCGGAATGGGGCGAGACTTTGCGAGGGGCCTCCATGTGGCAAAAATAGGCCGCGGGCACAGCCGCGCCCAAAAATAAGCTCCTGAAGGTCGGGGTACCAAAGCCGACCAGCGGAAAAATGCCCAAAAAATGGGTGGGCTATTGCCGGGGGGGGTGGAGCTGGCGAAGTTCATCCGCCGGACTCGGAATGGGGCGAGACTTTGCGAGGGGCCTCCATGTGGCAAAAATAGGCCGCGGGCACAGCCGCGCCCAAAAATAAGCTCCTGAAGGTCGGGGTACCAAAGCCGACCAGCGGAAAAATGCCCAAAAAATGGGTGGGCTATTGCCGGGGGGGGTGGAGCTGGCGAAGTTCATCCGCCGGACTCGGAATGGGGCGAGACTTTGCGAGGGGCCTCCATGTGGCAAAAATAGGCCGCGGGCACAGCCGCGCCCAAAAATAAGCTCCTGAAGGTCGGGGTACCAAAGCCGACCAGCGGAAAAATGCCCAAAAAATGGGTGGGCTATTGCCGGGGGGGGTGGAGCTGGCGAAGTTCATCCGCCGGACTCGGAATGGGGCGAGACTTTGCGAGGGGCCTCCATGTGGCAAAAATAGGCCGCGGGCACAGCCGCGCCCAAAAATAAGCTCCTGAAGGTCGGGGTACCAAAGCCGACCAGCGGAAAAATGCCCAAAAAATGGGTGGGCTATTGCCGGGGGGGGTGGAGCTGGCGAAGTTCATCCGCCGGACTCGGAATGGGGCGAGACTTTGCGAGGGGCCTCCATGTGGCAAAAATAGGCCGCGGGCACAGCCGCGCCCAAAAATAAGCTCCTGAAGGTCGGGGTACCAAAGCCGACCAGCGGAAAAATGCCCAAAAAATGGGTGGGCTATTGCCGGGGGGGGTGGAGCTGGCGAAGTTCATCCGCCGGACTCGGAATGGGGCGAGACTTTGCGAGGGGCCTCCATGTGGCAAAAATAGGCCGCGGGCACAGCCGCGCCCAAAAATAAGCTCCTGAAGGTCGGGGTACCAAAGCCGACCAGCGGAAAAATGCCCAAAAAATGGGTGGGCTATTGCCGGGGGGGGTGGAGCTGGCGA
Organism: Citrus medica; assembly: GCA_002013955.2. NCBI lineage: Eukaryota > Viridiplantae > Streptophyta > Magnoliopsida > Sapindales > Rutaceae > Citrus > Citrus medica. The sequence goes on along the minus strand of MKYO02030848.1, from coordinate 79,325 downwards.
AGTTCATCCGCCGGACTCGGAATGGGGCGAGACTTTGCGAGGGGCCTCCATGTGGCAAAAATAGGCCGCGGGCACAGCCGCGCCCAAAAATAAGCTCCTGAAGGTCGGGGTACCAAAGCCGACCAGCGGAAAAATGCCCACCCCCCAAGGCTATAGCCTACCCGTTTTTTGGGCATTTTTTCCGCAGGGGGGCTTTCGCGCCCCGGCCTTCGGGCACTTATTTTTTGGTGCACCTGTGCCCGCGGCCTATTTTTGGCAGACGGAGCCCCCTCGCAAAGTCTCGCCCCATTCCGAGTCCGACGGACGAACTTCGCCAGCCCCACCTCCCAAGGCAATACCCCCCCCGTTTTTTGGGCATTTTTCCGCAGGGGCGCTTTGGCGCCCTGACCTTCGGGCACTTATTTTTGGGCGTGGCTGTTCCCATGGCCTGTTTTTGGTACATGGAGGCCCCTCGCAAAGTGTCACCCCATTCCGAGTCCGGCGGACGAACTTCGCCAGCCGCACCCCCCAAGGCTGTAGCCCACCCGATTTTTGGCCAATTTTCCGCAGAGAGGCTTTGGTGCCCCAACCTTCGGGCGCTTATTTTTGGGTCCGGCTGCCTCCCCAGCATATTTTTGGCACACGGAGGCCCCTCACAAAGTCTTGTCCCATTCCGAGTCCGGCGGACGAACTTCCGCAGCCCCACCCCCCAGGGCTATAGCCCACCCGTTTTTTGGGCATTTTTCCGGCGGGGGGCTTTGGCGACCCGACCTGCGGGCGCTTATTTTTGGGTCCGGCTGCCTCCCCAGCATATTTTTGGCACACGGAGGCCCCTCGCATAGTCTCACCCCATTCCGAGTCCGGCGGACGAACTTCCGCAGCCCCACCCCCCAGGGCTATAGCCCACCCGTTTATTTGGCATTTTTTCCGCATGGGGGCTTTGACGCCCCGGCCTTCGGGCACTTATTTTTTGGTACGGCTGTGGCCGCGTCCTATTTTTGGTACTCGGAGGCCCCTCGCAAAGTCTCGCCCCAACCCGAGTCCAGAGAACGAACTTGGCCGGCCCCACCCCCCAAGGCTATAGCCCACCCGTTTTTTGGGCATTTTTTCCGCAGGGGGGCCTTCGCGCCCCGGCCATCGGGCACTTATTTTTTGGTACGGCTGTGGCCGCGTCCTATTTTTGTTACTCGGAGGCCCCTCGCAAAGTCTCGCCCCATTCCGAGTCCGGCGGACGAACTTCGCCAGCCCCACCCCCCAAGGCTATAGCCCACCCGTTTTTTGGGCATTTTTTCCGCAGGGGGGCCTTCGCGCCCCGGCCATCGGGCACTTATTTTTTGGTACGGCTGTGGCCGCGTCCTATTTTTGTTACTCGGAGGCCCCTCGCAAAGTCTCGCCCCATTCCGAGTCCGGCGGACGAACTTCGCCAGCCCCACCCCCCAAGGCTATAGCCCACCCGTTTTTTGGGCATTTTTTCCGCAGGGGGGCCTTCGCGCCCCGGCCATCGGGCACTTATTTTTTGGTACGGCTGTGGCCGCGTCCTATTTTTGTTACTCGGAGGCCCCTCGCAAAGTCTCGCCCCATTCCGAGTCCGGCGGACGAACTTCGCCAGCCCCACCCCCCAAGGCTATAGCCCACCCGTTTTTTGGGCATTTTTTCCGCAGGGGGGCCTTCGCGCCCCGGCCATCGGGCACTTATTTTTTGGTACGGCTGTGGCCGCGTCCTATTTTTGTTACTCGGAGGCCCCTCGCAAAGTCTCGCCCCATTCCGAGTCCGGCGGACGAACTTCGCCAGCCCCACCCCCCAAGGCTATAGCCCACCCGTTTTTTGGGCATTTTTTCCGCAGGGGGGCCTTCGCGCCCCGGCCATCGGGCACTTATTTTTTGGTACGGCTGTGGCCGCGTCCTATTTTTGTTACTCGGAGGCCCCTCGCAAAGTCTCGCCCCATTCCGAGTCCGGCGGACGAACTTCGCCAGCCCCACCCCCCAAGGCTATAGCCCACCCGTTTTTTGGGCATTTTTTCCGCAGGGGGGCCTTCGCGCCCCGGCCATCGGGCACTTATTTTTTGGTACGGCTGTGGCCGCGTCCTATTTTTGTTACTCGGAGGCCCCTCGCAAAGTCTCGCCCCATTCCGAGTCCGGCGGACGAACTTCGCCAGCCCCACCCCCCAAGGCTATAGCCCACCCGTTTTTTGGGCATTTTTTCCGCAGGGGGGCCTTCGCGCCCCGGCCATCGGGCACTTATTTTTTGGTACGGCTGTGGCCGCGTCCTATTTTTGTTACTCGGAGGCCCCTCGCAAAGTCTCGCCCCATTCCGAGTCCGGCGGACGAACTTCGCCAGCCCCACCCCCCAAGGCTATAGCCCACCCGTTTTTTGGGCATTTTTTCCGCAGGGGGGCCTTCGCGCCCCGGCCATCGGGCACTTATTTTTTGGTACGGCTGTGGCCGCGTCCTATTTTTGTTACTCGGAGGCCCCTCGCAAAGTCTCGCCCCATTCCGAGTCCGGCGGACGAACTTCGCCAGCCCCACCCCCCAAGGCTATAGCCCACCCGTTTTTTGGGCATTTTTTCCGCAGGGGGGCCTTCGCGCCCCGGCCATCGGGCACTTATTTTTTGGTACGGCTGTGGCCGCGTCCTATTTTTGTTACTCGGAGGCCCCTCGCAAAGTCTCGCCCCATTCCGAGTCCGGCGGACGAACTTCGCCAGCCCCACCCCCCAAGGCTATAGCCCACCCGTTTTTTGGGCATTTTTTCCGCAGGGGGGCCTTCGCGCCCCGGCCATCGGGCACTTATTTTTTGGTACGGCTGTGGCCGCGTCCTATTTTTGTTACTCGGAGGCCCCTCGCAAAGTCTCGCCCCATTCCGAGTCCGGCGGACGAACTTCGCCAGCCCCACCCCCCAAGGCTATAGCCCACCCGTTTTTTGGGCATTTTTTCCGCAGGGGGGCCTTCGCGCCCCGGCCATCGGGCACTTATTTTTTGGTACGGCTGTGGCCGCGTCCTATTTTTGTTACTCGGAGGCCCCTCGCAAAGTCTCGCCCCATTCCGAGTCCGGCGGACGAACTTCGCCAGCCCCACCCCCCAAGGCTATAGCCCACCCGTTTATTTGGCATTTTTTCCGCAGGGGGGCTTTGATGCCGCGGCCTTCGGGAACTTATTTTTTGGTGTGGCTGTGCCCGCGGCCTATTTTTGCCACATGGAGGCCCCTCGCAAAGTCTCGCCCCAACCCGACTCCGGAGAACGAACTTCGCCGGCCCCACCCCCCAAGGCTATAGCCCACCCATTTTTTCGGCATTTTTCCGCAGGGGGCTTTTGGTGCCTCGACCTTCGGGCGCTTATTTGTGGGTGCGGCTGTGTCCGTGGCCTATTTTTGGCACATGGAGGCTTGGCGCTTATTTTTGGACGCGGCTGTGCCCGCGGCCTATTTTTGGCACACGGAGGCCCCTCGCAAAGTCTCGCCCCATTCCAAATCCGGCCGACAAACTTCGCCAGCCCCACTCCCCAAGGCTATAGCCCACCCGTTTTTTGGGCATTTTTCCGCAGGGGGCTTTTGGTGCCTCGACCTTCGGGTGCTTATTTTTGGGTGCGGCTGTGTCCGCGGCCTATTTTTGGCATATGGAGGCTCCTCGCAATGTCTCGTCCCATTTCGTGTCCGGCGGACGAACGTCGCCAGCCCCACTCCCCAAGGCTATAGCCTACCCGTTTTTTGGGCATTTTTCCGCTGGGGGGCTGTGGCGCCCCGATCTTCGGGCACTTATTTTTGGACGTGGCTATGGCCGCGGCCTATTTTTGGCAAACGGAGGCCCCTTGGAAAGTCTCACCCCATTCCGAGTCCGGCGGATGAACTTCGCCAGCCCCACCCCCTAAGGCTATAGCCCACCCGTTTTATGGGCATTTTTCCGAAAGGGGGATTTGGCGCCCCTACCTTCGGGCGCTTATTGTTGGGCGCGGCTGTGCCCGCGGCCTTTCGGCACATGAAGGTCCCTCGAAAAGTCTCGCCCCATTCCGAGTCCGGCGGACGAACTTCGCCAGTCCCACGCAAGGCTATAGCCCACCCATTTTTTGGGCATTTTTCCGCATGGGGGATTTGGCACCCCCGCCTTCGGGCTCTTATTTTTGGGCACGGCTGTGCCCGCGGCCTATTTTTGCCACACGGAGGCCCCTTGCAAAGTCTCGCCCCATTCCGAGGCCGGCAGACGAACTTCGCCAGCCCCACCTCCCAAGGCTATATAGCCCACCCGTTTTATGGGCATTTTTCCGAAAGGGGGATTTGGCGCCCCGACCTTCGGGCGTTTATTGTTGGGCACGGCTGTGCCCGCGGCCTATTTTTGGCACATGAAGGTCCCTCGAAAATTCTCGCCCCATTCCGAGTCCGGCGGACGAACTTCGCCAGTCCCACGCAAGGCTATAGCCCACCCATTTTTTGGGCATTTTTCCGCATGGGGGATTTGGCACCCCCGCCTTCGGGCTCTTATTTTTGGGCACGGCTGTGCCCGCGGCCTATTTTTGCCACACGGAGGCCCCTTGCAAAGTCTCGCCCCATTCCGAGGCCGGCAGACGAACTTCGCCAGCCCCACCTCCCAAGGCTATATAGCCCACCCGTTTTATGGGCATTTTTCCGAAAGGGGGATTTGGCGCCCCGACCTTCGGGCGTTTATTGTTGGGCACGGCTGTGCCCGCGGCCTATTTTTGGCACATGAAGGTCCCTCGAAAATTCTCGCCCCATTCCGAGTCCGGCGGACGAACTTCGCCAGCCCCACCTCCCAAGGCTATATAGCCCACCCGTTTTATGGGCATTTTTCCGAAAGGGGGATTTGGCGCCCCGACCTTCGGGCGTTTATTGTGGGGCACGGCTGTGCCCGCGGCCTATTTTTGGCACATGAAGGTCCCTCGAAAATTCTCGCCCCATTCCGAGTCCGGCGGACGAACTTCGCATGCCCCACCACCCAAGGCTATAGGTCACCCATTTTTTGAACATTTTTCCGCAGGGGGACTTTGGCGGCCGACCTTCAGGCGCTTATTTTTGAGCGCGGCTGTGGCCGCGGCCTATTTTTGACACACGGACGCCCCTCGCAAAATCTCGCCCCATTCCAAGTCCGGCGGACGAACATCGCCAGCCCCACCCCCCAAGGCTATAGCCCACCCGTTTTTTGGCCATTTTTCCGTAGGGGGGCAATGGAGCCCCGACCTTCGGGTGCTTATTTTTGGGCGCGGCTGTGCCCGCGGCCTATTTTTCGCACACCGAGGCCCCTTGCAAAGTCTCGCCCCATTCCGAGTCCGGCGGACGAACTTCGCCAGCCCCCCCCCCCAAGGCTATAGCCCACCCGTTTTTTGGGCATTTTTCCGCAGGGGGGATTTGGCGCTCCGACCTTCGGGCGCGGCTGTGCCCGCGGCCTAATTTGGTACACCGAGGCCCCTCGCAAAGGCTCGCCCCATTCCGAGTCTGGCGGGCTAATTTCGCCAGCCCCACCCCCGAAGGCTATAGCCCACCCATTTTTTTGGGTATTTTTATGCAGGGGGGTTTGGCGGAAACGTTCGGGCGCTTAGTTTTGGGCGTGGCTATGCCCGCGGCCTTTTTTGGGCACACAGAGACCCCTCACAAAGTCTCGCCCCATTCCGAGTCCGGCGGACGAACTTCGCCAGCCCCACCCCTTAAGGCTATAGCTCACCCGTTTTTTGGGCATTTTGCCGCAGGGGGCCTTTGGCGCCCCGACCTTTGGCAGCTAATTTTTGGGCGCGGCTGTACCCGCGGCCCATTTTTGGCACTCGGAGGCCCCTCGCAAAGTATCGCCCCATTCCGAGTCCAGCGGACGAACTTCGCCAGCCCCACACCGCAACGCTATGCCCACCCATTTTTAGGGCATTTTTCCGCAGGGGGGCTTTGGCACCCCGACCTTCGGGCGCTTATTTTAGGGCGCGGCTGTGTTCGCGGACTATTTCTGGCACACGGAGGCCCCTCGCAAAGTCTCGCCCCATTCCGAGCCCGGGGGACGAACTTCGCAAGCCCAACCCCCGAAGGCTATAGCCCACCCATTTTTCGGGCATTTTTCCGAAAAGGGGATTTGGCGCCCCGACCTTCGGGCACTTATTTTTGGGCGCGCCTGTGCAAGCGGCCTATTTTTGGCACACGAAGGTCCCTCGCAAAGTCTCGTCCCATTCCGAGTCCGGC
>MKYO02030848.1:42454-65081 GCA_002013955.2 Citrus medica | reverse complement strand
GGCTGTGCCCGCGGCCTATTTTTGGCACACGGAGGCCCCTCACAAAGTCTCGCCCCATTCTGAGTCCGGCGGACAATTTTCGCCAGCCCCACCGCCCAAGGCTATAGCCCACCCATTTTTTGGGCATTTTTCCGCCGGGGGGCTTTGGGCCCCCGACCTTCGGGAGCTTTTTTTTGGGCACGGCAGTGCCGGTGCCCTATTTTTGGCACACAGAGGCCCCTCGCAAAGTCTCACCCCATTCCGAGTCCGGGGGACGGACTTCGCCAGCCCCACCCCCCAAGGCTATAGCCCACCCATTTTTTGTCCATTTTTCCGCAGGGGGCCTTTGGCGCCCCGACCATCGGGCACTTATTTTTGGGCACAGTTGTGCCCACGGCCTATTATTGTCACACGGAGGTCCCTCGCAAAGTTTCGCCCCATTCCGAGTCTGGCGGACGAACTTTGCCTAGCCCACCCCCCAAGGCTATAGCCCACCCATTTTTTGGGCATTTTCCGCAGGGGGGCTTTGGCGCCCCAACCATCGGGCGCTTATTTTTGGGCGTGGCTGTGCTCGCGGACTATTTCTAGCACACGGAGGCCCCTCGTAAAGTCTCGGCCCATTCCGAGTCCGGGGGACGAACTTCGCCAGCCCCACCCCCCAAGGCTATAGCCCACCCGTTTTTTGGGCATTTTTCCGCATGGGGGCTTTAACGCCCCTACCTTCGGGCGCTTATTTTTGGGCGCGGCTGTGGCCATGGCCTATTTTTGGTATGCGGAGCCCCTCGCAAAGTCTCGCCCCATTCCAAGTCCGGTGGACGAACTTCACCAGCCCCCCCCCCCCGCCCAAGGCTATAGCGCACCTGTTTTTTGTGCATTTTTCCGCAGGGGGGATTCGGCGCCCCGACCTTCGGGCGCTTATTTTTGGGCGCGGCTGAGCCCGCGGCCTATTTTTGGCACACCAAGGCCCCTCGCAAAGGCTCGCCCCATTCCGAGTCCGGCGGGTGAATTTCGCCAACCAACCCCCGAAGGCGATAGCCCACCCGTTTTTTCGGCATTTTTATGCAGGGGGTTTGGCGCCCCGACGTTCGGGTGCTTAGTTTTGGTCGCGGCTGAGCCCGCGGCCTTTCTTTGGCACACAGAGACCCCTCGCAAAGTCTCGTCCCATTCCGAGTCCGGCGGACGAACTTCGCAAGCCACCCCCCCCAGGCTATAGCCCACCCGTTTTTTGGGCATTTTTCTGCAGGGGGGCTTTGGCGCCCGGACCTTTGGCTGCTTATTTTTGGGTGCGGCGGTACCCGATGCCCATTTTTGGCACATGGAGGCCCCTCGCAAAGTATTGCCCCATTCCGAGTCCAGCGGACGAACTTCGCCAGCCCCACCCCCCAAGGCTATGCCCACCCGTTTTTTGGGCATTTTTCAGCAGGGGGGCATTGGCGCCCCCACCTTTGGGAGCTTATTTTTGGTGCAGCTGTGCCCGCGGACTTTTTCTGGCACACGGAGGCCCCTCACATAGTCTCGCCCCATTCCAAGTCCGGCGGATGAACATCGCCAGCCCAACCCCCCAAGGCTATAGCCCACCCGTTTTTTGGGCATTTTTCCGCACGGGGGCCATGGCGCCCCAACCTTTGAGCGCTTTTTTTTGGGTGCGGCTGTGTCCGCGGCCTAGTTTTGGTACAATTAGGCCCCTCGGAAAGTCTCGCCCCATTCCGAGTCCGGTGGACGATTTTCGCCAGCCCCACCCCCCAAGGCTATAGCCCACCCGTTTTTTGGGCATTTTTCCGCAGGGGGGCTTTGGCGCCCCAACCATCGGGCGCTTATATTTGGGCGCGGCTGTGCCCATGGCCTATTTTTGGTATGCGGAGCCCCTCGTAAAGCCTCACCCCATTCCGAGTCCCGCGGACGAACTTCACCAGCCCCATCCCCCTAGGCTATAGCCCACCCGTTTTTTGGGCTTCTTTCCGCGGGGTGGCTTTGGCGTCCCGGCCTTTGGGCACTTATTTTTAGGCACAGTTTTGTCTGCGGCCTATTTTTCACACAAGGAGGCCCCTCACAAAGTCTCGCCCCATTCCGAGTCCGGCGGACGAACTTCGCCAGCCCCACTCCCCAAGGCTATAGCCCACCCGTTTTTTCGGCATTTTTCCACCAGGGGGCTTTGGCGCCCCGACCTTCGGGTGCTTATTTTTCGGCGCGGCTGTGCCAGCGGCCTATTTTTGGAACACCGAGGCCCCTCACAAAGTCTCGACCTATTCTCAGTCCGGCGGATGAACTTCGCCAGCCCCACCCCCAAAGGCTATAGCCCACTCGTTTTTTGGGCATTTTTCTGTAGGGGGGCCTCGGTGCCCCAACCTTTGAGCCCTTATTTTTGGGTACGACTGTGCCCGCGGCCTATTTTTGGCACACGGGGGCCCCTCGCAAAGTCTCGCCCCATTCCCAGTCCGGCGGACGAACTTCGCCAGCCCCACACCCCCAAGCCTATAGCCCACCATTTTTTTGGGCATTTTTCCGCAGGGGGCTTTGGTGCCCCGACCTTCGGGCGCTTATTTTTGGGTGCGGCTGTGCCCGCGGCCTAGTTTTGGCACATGGAGGCCCCTCACAAAGTTTCGCCCCATTCCGAGTCCGGCGGACGGACTTCGCCAGCCCCACCCCCCAAGGTTGTAGCCCACCCGTTTTTTGGGCATTTTTCCGCAAGGGGGCTTTGGCGCCTTAACCTTCAGGCGCTTATTTTTGGGCGCGGCTATGCCCGCGGCCTATTTTTGGCACACTGAGGCCCCTCACAAAGTTTCGCCCCATTCCGAGTCCGGCAGACGGACTTCGCCCGCCCCACCCCCCAAGGTTGTAGCCCACCCGTTTTTTGGGCATTTTTCCGCAGGGGGGCTTTGGCGCCCCAACCTTCGGGCGCTTATTTTTGTGCGCGGCTGTGCCCGCGGCCTATTTTTGGCACACGGAGGCCCCTCACAAAGTTTCGCCCCATTCCGAGTCCGGCGGACGAACTTCGCCAGCCCCACCCCCCAAGGCTATAGCCCACCCGTTTTTTGGGCATTTTTTCACGGGGGGGCTTTTGCGCCCCGACCTTCGGTTGCTTATTTTTGGGCGTGGCTGTGCCCGCGGCCTATTTTTGGCACACGGAGGCCCCTCGCAAAGTCTCGCCCCATTCCGAGTCCGGCGGACGAACTTTGCTAGCCCCACTACCCAAGGCTATAGCCCACCCGTTTTTTGGGCATTTTTCCGCTGGGGGGCTTTGGCGCCCTGACCTTCAGGTGCTTCTTTTTGGTTACAGCTGTGCCCATGGCCTATTCCGAGTCCGGCGGACGAACTTTGCCAGCCCCACCCCCCAAGGCTATAGCCCACCCATTTTTTGGACATTTTTCCGCAGGGGGGCTTTTGCGCCCCAACCTTCAGGCGCTTATTTTTGGACGCGGCTGTGCCCGCGGCCTATTTTTGGTACACAGAGGCCCCTCGCAAAGTCTCGTCCCATTCCGAGTCCGGCGGACTAACTTCGCCAGCCCCACCCCCGAAGGCTATAGCCCACCCGTTTTTTGGGCATTTTTCCGCAGGGGGGCTTTGGTGCCCCGACCTTTGGGCACTTATTTTTGGCCGGGGCACTATTTCTAGCACACGGAGGCCCCTCGCAAAGTCTCGCCCCATTCCGAGCCCGGCGGACGAACTTCGCCAGCCACACTACCCAAGGCTATAGCCCACCCATTTTTTGGGCATTTTTCCGTCGGGGGCTTTGGCGCCCCCACCTTCGGACGCTTATTTTTGGGTGCGGCTTTGCCCGTGGCCTATTCCGAGTCCGGCGGACAAACTTCGCCAGCCCCACCCCCCAAGGCTATAGCCCACCCTTTTTTTGGGCATTTTTCCGCAGGGGGGCTTTGGCGCCCCGACCATCGGGCACTTATTTTTGGGCATGGTGGTGCGCGCGGCCTATTTTTGGCACACGGAGGACCCTCGCAAAGTCTCGTCCCATACCGAGTCCGGCGGACGAACTTCGCCAGCCCCACTGCCCAAGGCTATAGCCCACCCATTTTTTGGGAATTTTTCCGCCGGGGGGCTTTGGCGCCCCGACCGTCGGGTGCTTATTTTCGGGCCCGGCTAAACTCGCGGCCTATTCCGAGTCCGGCGGACGAACTTTGCCGGCCCCACCCCCCAAGCCAATAGCCCACCCATTTTTTGGGCATTTTTCCACAGGGGGACTTTGGCGCCCGAACTTTGGGTCCTTAGTTTTGGATGCGGCTTTGCCTGCGGCCTATTTTTGGCACACGGAGGCCCCTCCCAAAGTCTCGCCCCCTTCCAAGTCCGGCGGATGAACTTCGCCCGCCCCATCCCCCAAGGCTATAGCCCACCCATTTTTTGGGCGTTTTTCCGCAGGGGGGCATTGGCGTCCAGACCTTCGGGCACTTATTTTTGGGCACGGTTGTGCCTGCGGCCTGTTTTTGGCACACGGAGGACCCTCGCAAAGTCTCGCCCCATTCCGAGTCCGGCGGACGAACTTCGCTAGCCCCACTCCCCAAGGCTATAGCCCACCTGTTTTTTGGGCATTTTTCCACCGGGGGGCTTTGGTGCCCCGACATTCGGGCACTTATTTTTCGGCGCGGCTGTGCCCACGGCCTATTCCGAGTCCGGCGGACGAACTTAGCCATCCCCACCGCCCAAGGCTATAGGCCACCTGTTTTTTGGGCATTTTTCCGCAGGGGGGCTTTGGAGCCCCGACCTTTGGGCTCTTATTTTTCGGCACGGTCGTGCGCGCGGCCTATTTTTGGCACACGGAGGCCCCTCGCAAAGTCTCGTCCCATTCCAAGTCCGGCGGAGGAACTTCGCTGGCCCCACTCCCCAAGGCTATAGCCCACCCATTGTTTGGGCATTTTTCCGCCGGGGGGCTTTGGCGCACCGACCTTCGGGTGCTTATATTTGGGCCCGGCTGTGCTTGTGGCCTATTCCGAGTCCGGCGGACGAACTTCGCCAGCCCCACCCCCAAGGCTATAGCCCACCCGTTTTTTGGGCATTTTTCCGCAGGGGGACTTTGGCGCCCCGACCTTTGGGCACTTCTTTTTGGGCACGGTTGTGCGCGCGGCCTATTTTTGCATACTAAGGCCCCTCGCAAAGTCTCGTCACATTTCGAACCCGGCGGACGAACTTCGCCAGCCCCACCCACGAAGGCTATAGCCCACCCGTTTTTTGGGCATTTTTCCGCAGGGGGACTTTGGCGCCCCGACCTTTGGGCACTTATTTTTGGTCGCCGCTGTGCCCGCGGCCTATTTTTAGCACACGGAGGCCCCTCGTAAAGTCTCGCCACATTCCGAGTCCGGCGGACGAACTTCATCAGCCCCACTCCCCAAGGCTATAGCCCGCCCATTTTTTGGGCATTTTTCCGTCGGGGGCTTTGGCGCCCCGACCTTCGGGCGCTTATTTTTGGGTGCGGCTGTGCCCGCGGCCTATTTTTCGCACACGGAGGCCCCTCGCAAAGTCTCGTCCCATTCCGAGTCCGGCGGACGAACTTCGCCAGCCCCACCGCCGAAGGCAATAGCCCACCCGTTTTTTGGGCATTTTTCCGAGGGGGGCTTTGGCGCCCCGACCTTTTGGCAGTTATTGTTGGCCGCAGCTGTGCATGTGGCCTATTTTTAGCACACGGAGGCCCCTCACAAAGTCTCGCCCCATTCCGAGTCCGGCGGACGAACTTCGCCAGCCCCACCCGCCAAGGCTATAGCCCACCCATTTTTTGAGCATTTTTCCATCGGGGGCTTTGGCGCCCCTCCTTTGGGCGCTTATTTTTGGGTGCGGCTGTGCCCGTGGCCTATTCCGAGTCTGGCGGACAAACTTCGCCTGCCCCAACCCTCAAGGCTATAGCCCACCCTTTTTTTGGGCATTTTTCCGCAGGGGGACATTGGCGTCCAGACCTTCAGGCACTTATTTTTGGGCACGATTGTGCCTGTGGCTTATTTTTGGCACACGGAGGCCCCTCGTAAAGTCTCGCCCCATTCCGAGTCCGGCGGATGAACTTTGCTAGCCCCACTCCCCAAGGCTATAGCCCACCCGATTTTTGGGCATTTTTCCACCGGGGGGCTATGGCGCCCCGACCTTCGGGCGCTTATTGTTGGGGGCGGCTATGCCCACGGCCTATTCCGAATCCAGCGGACGAACTTCGCCAGCCCCACCCCCCAAGGCTATAGCCCACCCGTTTTTTGGGCATTTTTCCGCAGGGGTACTTTGGCGCCCCGACCTTCGGGCACTTATTTTTGGGCGTGGTTGTGCGCGCGGCCTAGTTTTTGCATACGGAGGACCCTCTTAAAGTCTCGTCCCATTCCGAGCCCGGCGGATGAACTTCGCCAGCCCCACCCACGAAGGCTATAGCCCACCCGTTTTTTGGGCATTTTTCCGCTGGGGGGCTTTGGCGCCCCGACCTTTGGGCCTTATTTTTGGCCGCGGCTGTGTCCACGGCCTATTTTTAGCACACGGAGTCCCCTCGCAAAGTGTCGCCTCATTCCGAGTCCGGCGGACGAACTTCGCCAGCCCCACTTCCCAAGGCTATAGCCCACCCGTTTTTTGGGCATTTTTCTGCAGGGGGGCTTTGGCGGCCCGACCTTTGGGCACTTATTTTTGGCCGCGGCTGTGCCCGCGGCCTATTTTTAGCACACAGAGGCCCCTCGCAAAGTCTCGCCCCATTCCGAGTCTGGCGGACGAACTTCGCCAGCCCCACCCCCCAAGGCTATAGCCCACCCGTTTTTTGGGCTTTTTTCCGCAGGGAGGCTTTGGCGCCCCAACCTTCGGGCACTTATTTTTGGGCGCGGCTGTGCCCGCGGCCTATTTTTGGAACACGGAGGCCCCTCGCAAAGTCTCGCCCCATTCCGAGTCCGGCGGACGAACTTCGCCAGCCCCACTCCCCATGGCTATAGCCCACCTGTTTTTTGGGCATTTTTCCGCAGGGGGGACTTTTGCGCCCTGACCTTCAAGCGCTTATTTTTTGACGCGGCTGTGCCCGCGGCCTATTTTTGGCACACGGAGGCCCCTCTCAAACTCTCGTCCCATTCCGAGTCCGGCGGACGAACTTCGCCAGCCCCACTCCCCAAGGCTATAGCCCACCCATTTTTTGGGCATTTTTCCGCAGGGGGCTTTGGCGCCCCGACCTTTGGGCACTTATTTTTGGCCGCGGGCGCGGCCTATTTTTAGTACACGGAGGCCCCTCTCAAAGTCTCGCCCCATTCCGAGTCCGGCGGACGAACTTCGCCAGCCCCACTCCCCAAGGCTATAGCCCACCCATTTTTTGAGCATTTTTCCATCGGGGGCTTTGGCGCCCCACCTCCGGGCACTTATTTTTGGCTTTGGCTGTGCCCGTGGCCTATTCCGAGTCCGGCGGACAAACTTCGCCAGCCCCACCCCCCAAACTATAGCCCACCCTGTTTTTGGGCATTTTTCCGCAGGGGGGCTTTGGCACCCTACCCTTTGGGCATTTATTTTTGGGCACGGTTGTGCCCGCGGCCTATTTTTGGCACACGGAGGCCCCTCAAAAAGTCTCGTCCCATTCCGAGTCCGGCGGACGGACTTCGCCAGCCCGACTCCCCAAGGCTATAGCCCACCCTTTTTTTGGGCATTTTTCGGCAGGGGGGTTTTTGTGCCCCGGCATTCGGGTGCTTATTTTTGGGCGTAGCTGTGCCCGCGGCCTATTTTTGGCACACAGAGGCCCCTCGCAAAGTCTCGCCCCATTCCGAGTCCGGCGGACGGACTTCGCCAGCCCGACTCCCCAAGGCTATAGCCCACCCATTTTTTGGGCATTTTTCCACCGGAGGGCTTTGGCGCCCCGACCTTCGGGCGCTTATTTTTGGTCGCGGCTGTGCCCACGGCATATTCCGAGTCCGGCGGACGAACTTTGCCAGCCCCACCGCCCAAGGCTATAGCCCACCAGTTTTTTGGGCATTTCTCCGCAGGGGGGGTTTGGCGCCCCGACCTTCGGGCACATATTTTTCGGCACGGTCGTGCCCGCGGGCTATTTTTGCCACACGGAGGCCCCTCGCAAAGTCTCGCCCCATTCCTAGTCCCGTGGATGAACTTCGCTAGCCCCACTCCCCAAGGCTATATCCCACCCGTTTTTTGGGCATTTTTCTGCAGGGGGGCTTTGGCGCCCCGACCTTTGGGCAATTATTTTTGGCTGCGGCTGTGCCCGCGGCCTTTTTCTAGCACACGGAGGCCCCTCGTAAAGTCTCACCCCATTCCGAGTCCGGCGGACGAACTTCGCCAGCCCCACTCCCCAAGGCTATAGCCCACCCATTTTTTGGGCATTTTTCCGTCGGGGGCTTTGGCGCCCCGACCTTTGGGCGCTTATTTTTGGGTACGGCTGTGCCCGCGGCCTATTTTTGGCACACGGAGGCCCCTCACAAAGTCTCGTCCCATTCCGAGTTCGGCGGACGAACTTCGCCAGCCCCACCACCGAAGGCTATAGCCCACCCGTTTTTTGGGCATTTTTCCGAAGGGGGGCTTTGGCGCCCCTTCCTTTGGGCAGTTATTGTTGGCCGCGGCTGTGCCCGCGGCCTATTTTTAGCACACAGAGGCCCCTCACAAAGTCTCGCCCCATTCTGAGTCCGGCGGACGAACTTCGCCAGCTCCACTCCCCAAGGCTATAGCCCACCCATTTTTTGAGCATTTTTCCGTCGGGGGCTTTGGCGCCCCACCTCTGGGCGCTTATTTTTGGGTGCGGCTGTGCCCGTGGCCTATTCCGAGTCTGGCGGACAAACTTCGCCAGCCCCACCCCCCAAGGCTATAGCCCACCCGTTTTTTGGGCATTTTTCCGCAGGGGGGCTGTGGCGCCCTGACCTTCGGGCACTTATTTTTCGGCACAGTCGTGCCCGCGGCCTATTTTTGGCACATGGAGGCCCCTCGCAAAGTCTCGTCCCATTCTGAGTCCGGCGGAGGAACTTCGCCCGCCCCACTCCCCAAGGCTATAGCCCACCCGTTTTTAGGGCATTTTTCTGCAGGCGGGCTTTGGCGCCCCAACCTTCGGGCCCTTAGTTTTGGACGCGGCTGTGCCAGCGGCCTATTTTTGGAAAACGGAGGCTCCTCCCAAAGTCTCGCCCCATTCCCAGTCCGGCGGACGAACTTCGCCAGCACCACCCCCCAAGGGTATAGCCCACCCTTTTTTTGGGTCATTTTTCCGCAGGGGGACTTTTGCACCCTGACCTTCGGGTGCTTATTTTTGGGCGCGGCTGTGCCTGCGGCCTATTTTTGGCACACGGAGGCTCCTCCCAAAGTCTCGCCCCATTCCCAGTCCGGCGGACGAACTTCGCCAGCACCACCCCCCAAGGGTATAGCCCACCCTTTTTTTGGGTCATTTTTCCGCAGGGGGACATTGGCGTCCAGACCTTCAGGCACTTATTTTTGGGCACGGTTGTGCCTACGGCCTATTTTTGGCACACGGAGGCTCCTCCCAAAGTCTCGCCCCATTCCCAGTCTGGCGGACGAACTTCGCCGGCCCCACCCCCCAAGGCTATCGCCCACCCATTTTTTGGGCATTTTTTCGCAGGGGGACATTGGCGTCCAGACCTTCGGGCACTTACTTTTGGGCCGTTAGTTTTGGACGCCGCAGTGCCCACGGCCTATTTTTGGCACACGGAGGCCCCTCCCAAAGTCTCGCCCCATTCCCAGTCTGGCGGACGAACTTCGCCGGCCCCACCCCCCAAGGCTATAGCCCACCCATTTTTTGGGCATTTTTCCGCAGGGGGACTTTTGCGCCCTGACCTTCAGGTGCTTATTTTTGGATGCGGCTGTGTCCGCGGCCTATTTTTGGCAGACGGAGGCCCCTCGCAAAGTTTCGTCCCATTCTGAGTCCGGCGGACGAACTTCGCCAGCCCCACTCCCCAAGGCTATAGCCCACCCATTTTTTGGGCATTTTTCCGCCGGGGGGCCTTGGCTCTCCGACCTTCAGGTGCTTATTTACAGGCCCAGCTGTGCTCGCGGTCTATTTCGAGTCTGGCGGACAAACTTCGCCAGCCCACCCCCCAAGGCTATAGCCCACCCGTTTTTTGGGCATTTTTCCGCAGGGGGGCTTTGGCGCCCCGACCTTCGGGCCCTTAGTTTTGGACGCGGCTGTGCCCGCGGCCTATTTTTGGGACACGGAGGCCCCACCCAAAGTCTCACCCCATTCCCAGTCCGGCGGACGAACTTCGCCAGCACCACCCCCCAAGGCTATAGCCCACCCTTTTTTTGGGCATTTTTCCGCAGGGGGGCTTTTGCGCCCCGACATTCGGGTGCTTATTTTTGGGCGCGGCTGTGCCCGCGGCCTATTTTTGGTACATGGAGGCCCTTCGCAAAGTCTCGTCCCATTCCGAGTCCGGCGGACGAACTTCGCCAGCCCCATCCCCCAAGGCTATACCCCACCCATTTTTTGGGCATTTTTCCGCAGGGGGACATTGGTGCCCAGACTTCCGGGCACTTATTTTTGNGGGGGGAGCTTTGGCGCCCCGACCCTCGGGCCCTTAGTTTTGGATGCGGCTGTGCCCGCGGCCTATTTTTGGTACACGGAGGCCCCTCGCAAAGTCTCGCCCCATTCCTAGTCCGGCGGACGAACTTTGCTCGCCCCATTCCCCAAGGCTATAGCCCACCCGTTTTTTGGGCATTTTTCCGCAGGGGGGCTTTGGCGCCCCGACCTTTGGTTGCTTATTTTCAGGAGCGGCTGTGCCCGCGGCCTATTTTTGGCACACGGAAACCCCTCGCAAAGTCTCGCCCCATTCCGAGTCCGGCGGACGAACTTCGCCAGCCCCACTCCCCAAGGCTATAGCCCACCCATTTTTTGGGAATTTTTCTGTCAGGGGGCTTTGGCGCCCCGACCTTCGGACACTTATTTTTGGGTACGGCTGTGCCCGTGGCCTATTCCGAGTCCGTCGGACGAACATCGCCAGCCCCACCCCCAAGGCTATAACCCACTCATTTTTTCGGTATTTTTCGGCAGGGGGGCTTTGCCGTCCCGACCTTTGGGCACTTATTAGTGGGCGCGGTTGTGCCCGCGGCCTATTGCCCACCCATTTTTTGGGCATTTTTCCGCAGGGGGGCTTTGGCGCCCGGACCTTCGGGCACTTATTTTTGGGCGTGGTTGTGGCCATGGCCTATTTTTGGCACACGGAGGCCCCTGGCAAAGTCTCGCCCCATTCCAAGTCCGGCGGACCAACTTCGCCAGCCCCACTCCCCAAGGCTATAGCCCACCCGTTTTTTGGGCATTTTTCCGCAGGGGGGCTTTGGCGCCCCGACCTTCGGGCACTTATTTTTGGGCGTGGTTGTGGCCATGGCCTATTTTTGGCACACGGAGGCCCCTCGCAAAGTCTAGCCCCATTCCGAGTCCGGCGGACGAACTTCGCCCGCCCCACTCCCCAAGGCTATAGCCCACCCGTTTTTTGGGCATTTTTCCGCCGGGGAGCTTTGGCGCCCCGACCTTCGGGCAGTTATTTTTGGGTGCGGCTGTACCCGTGGCCTATGCCGTGCCCGGCGGACGAACTTCGCCAGCCCACCCCCAAGGCTATAATGCACCCGTTTTGTTGGGCATTTTTCCGCAGGGGGGCTTTGCCGCCCCGACCGTTGGGCACTTATTAGTGGGTGCGGTTGTGCCGACGACCAATTTTTCGCACACGGAGGCTCCTCGTAAAGTCTTGTCCCATTCCGAGTCCGGCGGACGAAATTCGCCAGCCCCACTCCCCAAGACTATACCCCACCCATTTTTTGGCATTTTTCCGCCGGGGGGCTTTGGCGCCCCGACCTTTGGGCCCTTATTTTTGGGCGCGGCTGTGCCCACGGCCAATTTTTGGCACATGGAGGCACCTCGCAAAGTGTTGCCCCATTCCGAGTCCGGCGGATGAACTTCGCCAGACCAACCCCCCAAGGCTATTGCCCTCCCGTTTTTTGGGCATTTTTCCCCTGGAGGGCTTTGGCGCCCCGACCTTTGGGCCCTTATTTTTGGGCGCGGCTGTGCCCACGGCCAATTTTTGGCACATGGAGGCACCTCGCAAAGTGTTGCCCCATTCCGAGTCCGGTGGACGAACTTCGCCAGACCCACCCCCCAAGGCTATTGCTCACCCGTTGTTTGGGCATTTTTCCGCAGGGGGGCTTTGGAGCCCCGACACGGAGACCCCTCCCAAAGTCTTACCCCATTCCCAGTCCGGCGGACGAACTTCGCCAGCCCAACCCCCCAAGGCTATAGCCCACCCGTTCTTTGGGCATTTTTCCGCTGGGGGACTTTTGCGCGCCGACCTTCGGGTGCTTTTATTTGGGCGCGGCTGTGCCCGTGGCCTATTTTTGGCACACGGAGGCCCCTTTGCAAAGTCTCGCCCCATTCCGAGTCCGGCGGACAAACTTCGCTAGCCCCACTCCCCAAGGCTATAGCCCACCCATTTTTTGGGCATTTTTCCACAGCGGGGCTTTTGCGCCCCGACCTTCGGATTCTTATTTTTGGGCGCGGCTGTACCCGCGGTCTATTTTTGGTACACGGAGGCCCCTCGCAAAGCCTCAACCCATTCCGAGTCCGGCGGACAAACTTCGCCAGCCCCACCCCCCAAGGCTATAGCCCACCCATTTTTTAGGCATTTTTCCGCAGGGGGACTTTGGCGCCCCGACCTTCGGGTGCTTAGTTTTATGCGCGGATGTGCCCATGGCCTATTTTTGGAGCACGGAGGCCCCTCACAAAGTCTCGCCCCATTCTGAGTCCGGCGCATGAACTTCGCCAGCTCCACCCCCCAAGGCTATAGGCCACCCGTTTTTGGGCATTTTTCCGCAGGGGGGGCTTTGGTGCCCCAACCTTCGGGCTCTTATTTTTGGGTGCGGCTGTGTCCGCGGCCTATTTTTGGCACATGGAGACCCCTCACAAAGTCTCGCCGCATTCCGAGACCGGCGGATGAACTTCGCCAGCCGAACCCCCCAAGGCTATAGCCCACCCGTTTTTTGGCATTTTTCCGCAGGGGGGCTTTGGCGCCCCAACCTTTGGCCACTTTTTTTTGGGCACGGCTGTGCCCGCGGCCTATTTTTGGCACACGGAGACCCCTCGCAAAGTCTCGCCCCATTCCCAGTCCGGCGGACGAACTTCGCAAGCCCCACCCCCCAAGGCTATTGCCCACCCATTTTTTGGCATTTTTCCGCAGGGGGGTTTGGCGCCCCGACCATCGGGCACTTATTTTTGGGAGCGGCACTGCCCGCGGCCTATTTTTGGCACACATGGGCCCCTCGTAAAGTTCTCGCCCCATTCCAAGTCCAGCAGACGAACTTCGCCAGCCCCACCCCCCAAGGGTATAGCCCACCCGTTTTTTGGGCATTTTTCCGCAGGGGGACTTTGGCGCCCCGACCTTCGGGCGCTTATTTTTGGGCGCGGCTGTGCCCGCGGCCTATTTTTGGCACACGGAGACCCCTCGCAAAGTGTCGCTGCATTCTGAGTCCAGCGGACGAACTTCGCCAGCCCCACCCCCCAAGGGTATAGCCCACCCGTTTTTTGGGCATTTTTCCGCAGGGGGACTTTGGCGCCCCGACCTTCGGGCGCTTATTTTTGGGCGCGGCTGTGCCCGCGGCCTATTTTTGGCACACGGAGACCCCTCGCAAAGTGTCGCTGCATTCTGAGTCCAGCGGACGAACTTCGCCAGCCCCACCCCCCAAGGGTATAGCCCACCCGTTTTTTGGGCATTTTTCCGCAGGGGGACTTTGGCGCCCCGACCTTCGGGCGCTTATTTTTGGGCGCGGCTGTGCCCGCGGCCTATTTTTGGCACACGGAGACCCCTCGCAAAGTGTCGCTGCATTCTGAGTCCAGCGGACGAACTTCGCCAGCCCCACCCCCCAAGGGTATAGCCCACCCGTTTTTTGGGCATTTTTCCGCAGGGGGACTTTGGCGCCCCGACCTTCGGGCGCTTATTTTTGGGCGCGGCTGTGCCCGCGGCCTATTTTTGGCACACGGAGACCCCTCGCAAAGTGTCGCTGCATTCTGAGTCCAGCGGACGAACTTCGCCAGCCCCACCCCCCAAGGGTATAGCCCACCCGTTTTTTGGGCATTTTTCCGCAGGGGGACTTTGGCGCCCCGACCTTCGGGCGCTTATTTTTGGGCGCGGCTGTGCCCGCGGCCTATTTTTGGCACACGGAGACCCCTCGCAAAGTGTCGCTGCATTCTGAGTCCAGCGGACGAACTTCGCCAGCCCCACCCCCCAAGGGTATAGCCCACCCGTTTTTTGGGCATTTTTCCGCAGGGGGACTTTGGCGCCCCGACCTTCGGGCGCTTATTTTTGGGCGCGGCTGTGCCCGCGGCCTATTTTTGGCACACGGAGACCCCTCGCAAAGTGTCGCTGCATTCTGAGTCCAGCGGACGAACTTCGCCAGCCCCACCCCCCAAGGGTATAGCCCACCCGTTTTTTGGGCATTTTTCCGCAGGGGGACTTTGGCGCCCCGACCTTCGGGCGCTTATTTTTGGGCGCGGCTGTGCCCGCGGCCTATTTTTGGCACACGGAGACCCCTCGCAAAGTGTCGCTGCATTCTGAGTCCAGCGGACGAACTTCGCCAGCCCCACCCCCCAAGGGTATAGCCCACCCGTTTTTTGGGCATTTTTCCGCAGCGGGGCTTTTACGCCCCGACCTTCGGGTGCTTTTTTTTTGTCACGGCTGCACCTGCGGCCTATTTTTTGGACACGGAGGCCCCTCGCAAAGCCTCACCCCATTCCGAGTCCGGCGGACAAACTTCGCCAGCCCCACCCCCCAATGCTATAGCCCACCCATTTTTTGGGCATTTTTTCGCAGGGGAGCTTTTGTACCCCGACCTTCGGGCACTTATTTTTGGTCATGGCCATTCCCGCGTCTTTTTTTTGGTACATGGAGGCCCCTCGTAAAGTCTCGCCCCATTCTGAGTCCGGCGGATGAACTTCGCCAGCCACACCCCCAAAGGCTATAGTCCACCCGTTTTTTGGGCATTTTTCCGCAGGGGGGCTTCGGCGCCCCGACCTTCGGGCGCGGTTGTGCCCGCGGACTATTTTTTACACACGGAGGCCCCTCGCAAAGTCTCGCCCGATTCCGAGTCCGGCAGACGAACTTCGCCTGACCCACCCCCCAAGGCTATTGCCCACCCATTTTTTGGGCATTTTTCCGCAGGGGGGCTTTGGCGTCCTGACCTTCGGGCACTTATTTTTGGACGCGATTGTGCCCGCAGCCTATTTTTAGCGCACGGTGGCCCCTCGCAAAGTCTCGCCCTATTCTGAGTCCGGCGGACGAACTTCGTCAGCCCCACTCCCCAAGGCTATAGCCCACCAGTTTTTTGGGCATTTTTCCCCAGGGGGGGTTTGGCGTCCTGACCTTCGGGCACTTATTTTTGGACGCGATTGTGCCCGCAGACGAACTTCGCCAGCCTCACTCCCCAAGGCTATAGCCCACCCATTTTTTGGGCATTTTTCCGCAGTTGGGCTTTGGTGGCCCGATCTTCGGGCGCTTATTTTTTGGCACGGCTGTGCCCGCGGACTATTTTTTGCACACGGAAGCCCCTCGCAAAGTCTTGCCACATTCCGAGTACGGCGGACGAACTTCGCCAGCCCCACCCCCCAACGCTATAGCCCACCCGTTTTTTGGGCATTTTTCCGCAGGGGAGCTTTGTCGACCTTACCTTCGGGCGCTTATTTTTGGGCGCGGCTGTTCCCGCAGCCTATTTTTGGCACACAGAGGCCCATCGTAAAGTCTCGTCCCATTCCGAGTCCGACGAACGAACTTCGCCTGCCCCACCCCCCAAGGCTATAGCCCACCCGTTTTTTGGGCATTTTTCCGCAGGGGGCCTTTGGCAACACGACCTTCGGGCGCTTATTTTTGGGCGCGGCTGTGCCTACGGCCTATTTTTGGCACACGGAGGCCCCTCGCAAAGTCTCACACCATTCTGAGTCATGCGGATGAACTTCGCCAGCCCCACCCCCCAAGGTTATAGCACACCCGTTTTTTGGGCATTTTTCCGCAGGGGGGCTTCGGCGCCCCGACCTTCGGGCGCGGTTGTGCCCGCGGACTATTTTTTACACACGGAGGCCCCTCGCAAAGTCTCGCCCGATTCCGAGTCCGGCGGACGAACTTCGCCTGCCCCACCCCCAAGGCTACAGCCCACCCATTTTTTGGGCATTTTTCCGCAGGGGGCCTTTGGCAACATGACCTTCGGGCGCTTATTTTTGGGCGCGGCTGTGCCTACGGCCTATTTTTGGCACACGGAGGCCCCTCGTAAAGTCTCACACCATTCCGAGTCTGGCGGACGAACTTCGCCAGCCCCACCCCCCAAGGCTATAGCCCACCTGTTTTTTGAGCATTTTTCCGCAGGGGGTTTTGGCGCCCCGGCCTTCGGGTACTTATTTTTGGGCGTAGCTGTGTCCGTGGCCTATTTTTGGCACATAGAGGCCCCGCGCAAAGTCTCGCCCCATTCCGAGTCCGGCGGACGAACTTCGCCAGCCCCACCCGCCAAGGCTATAGCCCACCCGTTTTTTGGGCATTTTTCCGCAGGGGAGCTTTGGCGCCCTTACCTTCGGGATCTTATTTGTGGGCGCGGCTGTGCCCGCGGCCTATTTTTGGCACACGGAGGCCCCTCGCAAAGTCTCACACCATTCCGAGTCTGGCGGACGAACTTTGCCAGCCCCACCCCCCCAGGTTATAGCGCAGCCGTTTTTTGGGTATTTTTCCGAAGGGGGACTTTGGCGCCCCGACATTCGGGCACTTATTTTTGGGCGCGGCTGTACCCGTGGCCTATTTTTGGCACACGGAGACCCCTCGCAAAGTTCTCGCCCCATTCCAAGTCCGGGCGACGAACTTCGCCAGCCCCACCCCCAAGGTTATAGCGCACCGGTTTTTTGGGCATTTTTTCGCAGGGGGACTTTGGCGCCCCGACCTTCGGGCGCTTATTTTTCGGTGCGGCTGTGTCCACGGCCTATTTTTGGCACACGGAGACCCCTCGCAAAGTCTCCCCGCATTCCGAGTCCGGCAGACGAACTTCGCCAGCGTCATCCCCCAAGGCTATAGCCCACCAGTTTTTTGGGCATTTTTCCGCAGGGGAGCTTTGGCGACCTGACCTTCGGGCGCTTATTTTTGGGCGCGGCTGTTCCCGCAGCCTATTTTTGGCACACGGAGGCCCCTCGCAAAGTCTCGCCCCATTCCCAGTCCGGCGGACGAACTTCGCCAGCCCCACCCCCCAAGCCTATAGCCCACCCGTTTTTTGGGCATTTTTCCGCAGGGGGGCTTCGGTGCCCCGACCTTCGGGCGCGGTTGTGCCCGTGGCCTTTTTTTGTCACACAGAGGCCCCTCGCAAAGTCTCGCCCCATTCTGAGTCCGGCAGACGAACTTCGCCAGCCCCACCCCCAAGGCTATTGCCACCTGTTTTTTGGGCATTTTTCCATAGGTCGGCTTTGGCGCCCCGACCTTCGGTCGCTTTTTATTGGGCGCGGCTGAGCCCGCGGCCTATTTTTGGCACACGGAGGCCCCTCATAAAGTCTCACCCCATTCCAAGTCCGGCGGACGAACTTCGCCAGCCCCACCCCCCAAGGCTATTGCCACCCGTTTTTTGGGCATTTTTCCGCAGGGCGGCTTTGGCACCCCTGCCTTCGGGCGCTTATTATTGGGCGTGGCTGTGCCCGCAGCCTATTTTTGGCACACGTAGGCCCCTCGTAAAGTCTCGCCCCATGCCGAGTCCGGCGGATGAACTTCGCCAGCCCCACCTCCCAAGGCTACAGCCTACCCGTTTTTTGGGCATTTTTCCGCAGGGGGGCTTTGGCGTCCTGGCCTTCGTGTACTTATTTTTGGGTGCGGCGGTGCCTGCGGCCTATTTTTGGTACACGCAGGCCCCTCGCAATGTCTCGCCCCATGCCGAGTCCGGCGGACGAACTTCGCCTACCCCACCCCCCAAGGCTACAGCCCACCCGTTTTTTGGGCATTTTTCCGCAAGGGGACTTTGGCAACACCACCTCGGGCGCTTATTTTTGGACGCGGCTGTGCCCGCGGCATATTTTTGGCACACGGACGCCCCTCGCAAAGTCTCGCCCCATTCCGAGTCCGGCGGACGAACTTCGCCAGCCCCACCCGTTTTTTAGGCATTTTTCCGCAAGGCGGCTTTGGCGCCCCAACCTTGGGGCGCTTATTATTGGGCGCGGCTGTGCCCACGGCCTATTTTTTGCACACGTAGGCGCCTAGCAAAGTTTCGCCCCATGCCGAGTCCAGCGGATGAACTTCGCCAGCCCCACCTCCCAAGGCTACAGCCCACCCGTTTTTTTTGCATTTTTCCACAGGGGGGCAGTGGCGCCCCGACCTTTGGGCGCTTCTTTTTGGGCGCGGCTGTGCCTGCGGCCTAGTTTTAGCACATGGAGGCCCCCCGTAAAGTCTCGCCCCATTCCGAGTCCGGCCGACGAACTTCGCCAGCCCCACCCCCCAAGGCTATAGCCCACCCGTTTTTTGGGCATTTTTCCGCGCCCACCAGTTTTTTGGGCATTTTTCCGCAGGGGGTTTTGGCGCCACAACCTTCGGGCGCTTATTTTTGGGCACGGCAGTGCCCCCGGCCTATTTTTGGCACATGGAGGCCCCTCGTAAAGTCTCGCCCCATTCTGAGTCTGGCGGTCGAACTTCGCCAGCCCCAGCCTCACCCCCCAAGGCTATAGCCCACCCATTTTTTGGGCATTTTTCGGCAGGGAGGCTTTGGCGCCCCGACCTTCTGGCACTTATTTTTTGGCGTGGCTGTGCCTGCGGCCTATTTTTGGCACACGGAGGCCCCTCGCAAAGTCTCGCCCCATTCTGAGTCCGGCGGACGAACTTCGCCAGTCCCACCCCACAAGGCTATAGGCCACCCATTTTTTGGCCATTTTTCTGCAGGGGAGCTTTGGCGCCCCGACCTTCGGGCGCGGCTGTGCCCGCGGCCTATTTTTGTGACACGGAGGCCCCTCGCAAAGTCCAGCCCCATTCCGAGCCCGACGGACGAACTTCGCCAGCCCCACCCCCCAAGGCTATAGCCCACCCGTTTTGGAACACGGAGGCCCCTCGCAAAGTCTCACCCCATTCTGAGTCCGACGGACGAACTTTGCCAGCCCTACTCACCAAGGCTATAGCCCACCCGCTTTTTCGGCATTTTTCCGCAGGGGGCTTTGGCGCCCAGACCTTCGGGCACTTATTTTTGGGCGCGGCTTTGCCCGCGGCATATTTTTGGCTCACGGAGGCCCCTCGCAAAGTCTCGTCCCATTCCGAGTCAAGCGGATGAACATCCCCAGCCCCACCCCCGAAGGCTATAGCCCACCCGTTTTTTGGGCATTTTTACGCGGGGGGGCTTTGGCGCTCCGACCTTCGGGCACTTATTTTTTAGCGCGGCCATTCCCGCGGCCTATTTTTGGCACATGGAGGCCCCTCGCAAAGTCTTGCCCCATTCCGAGTCCGGCAGACCAACATCCCCAGCCCCACCCCCCAAGGCTATGGCCCACCCATTTTTTGAGCATTTTTACGCAATGGGGCTTTGGCGCTCCGACCTTCGGGCCCTTATTTTTGGGCGCGGCTGTGCCTGTGGACTATTTTTGGCACACGGAGGACCCTCATAAAGTCTCGCCCCATGCCGAGTCCGGCGGACGAACTTCGCTAGCTCCACCCCCCAAGGCTATAGCCACCCGTTTTTTGGGCATTTTTCCGCAGGGGCCTTTGGCGCCCCGACCTTTGGGCATTTATTTTTGGGCAAAGCTGTGCCAGCGGCCTATTTTTGGGCCACAAAGGCCCCTAAAAAAATCTCGCCCCATTCCGAATCCGGCGGACAAACTTCGCCAGCCCAACCTCCCAGGGCTATAGCCCACCCATTTTTTGGGCATTTTTCCGCAGGGACCCTTTGGCGCCCCAACCATGGGGTGCTTATTTTTGGGTACGGCTGTGCCCGTGGCCTATTTTTGGCACACGGAGGCCCCTCACAAAGTCACACCCCATTCCGAGTCCGGCGGACGAACTTTTGCCAGCCCCACCCCCCTAGGCTATAGAACACCCGTTTTTTGGGCATTTTTCCGCAGGGGGGTGTGGCGCCCTGACCTTCAGGTGCTTATTTTTTGTCACGGCAGTGTCCGCGGCCTATTTTTGGCAGATGGAGGCCCCTCGCAAAGCCTCGCCCCATTCCGAGTCCGGCTGACGAACTTCGCCAGCCCCACCCCCCAAGGCTATAGCCCACCTATTTTTTCGGCATTTTTCCGCAGGGGGACATTGGCGCCCCGACCTTCGGGTGCTAATTTTTGGGAGCGGCTGTTCCCGTGGCCTATTTTTTGCACACGGAGCCCCCTTGCAAAGTCTCGCCCCATTCCGAGTCCGGCGGACGAACTTCGCCAGCCCCCCCCCCCAAGGCTATAGCCCACCTATTTTTTCGGCATTTTTCCGCAGGGGGCTTTGGCGCCTCGACCTTCAGGCTCTTATTTATGGGCGCAGAAGATGTGTATAAGAGACAGCCCCAAGGCTATAGCCCACCTATTTTTTCGGCATTTTTCCGCAGGGGGACATTGGCGCCCCGACCTTCGGGTGCTAATTTTTGGGAGCGGCTGTTCCCGTGGCCTATTTTTTGCACACGGAGCCCCCTTGCAAAGTCTCGCCCCATTCCGAGTGCGGCGGACGAAGTTCGCCAGCCCCACCGCGAAAGGGTATAGCCCACCCGTTGTTTGGGCATTTTTCCGCGGGGGGGCTTTGGCGCCCCGACCTTCGGGCGCTTATTTTTGGGTGCGGCTGCACCCATGGCCTATTTTTGGCACACGGAGGCCCCTCGCAAAGTCTCGCCCCATTCCGAGTGCGGCGGACGAAGTTCGCCAGCCCCACCGCGAAAGGGTATAGCCCACCCGTTGTTTGGGCATTTTTCCGCAGGGGGGCTTTGGTGCCCCAACCTTTAGGCGCTTACTTTTGGGCGCGGCTGCACCCATGGCCTATTTTTGGCACACGGAGGCCCCTCGCAAAGTCTCGCCCCATTCCGAGTCCGGCTGACGAACTTCGCCAGCCCCTCCCCAAGGCTATAGCCCACTCATTTTTTCAGCATTTTTCCGCAGGGGGCTTTGGCGCCTCGACCTTCAGGCTCTTATTTATGGGCGCAGATGTGGCCGCGGCCTATTTTTGGCACACGGAGGCCCCTCGCAAAGTCTCGCCCCATTCCGAGTCTGGCAGACGAACTTCCCCAGCCCCACCCCCCAAGGCTATAGTCCACCCATTTTCTGGGCATTTTTACGCAGGGGGGCTTTGGCGCTCCGACCTTCGGGCCCTTATTTTTAGGCGCGGCTGTGCCTGCAGACTATTTTTGGCACACAGAGGACCCTTGTAAAGTCTGGACCCAGGCCGAGTCCGGTGGACGAACTTCGCCAGCCCCACCCCCCAAGGCTATAGCCACCTGTTTTTTGGGCTTCCGTAGGGGCCTTTGGCGCCCCGACCTTTGGGCACTTATTTTTGGGTGCTGCTGTGCCCGCGGCCTATTTTTGGTGCACGAAGGCCCCTCGCAAAGTCTCACCCCATTCTGAGTCCGACGGACAAACTTTGCCAGCCCCACCCCCCAAGGCTATAGCCCACCTGTTTTTTGGGCATTTTTCCGCAGGGGGAATTTGGAGCCCCGACCTTCGGGCGCTTATTTTTGGTTACGGCTGTGACCGCGGCCTTTTTTTGGCACGCGGAGACCCCTCGTAAAGTCTCGCCCCATTCCGAGTCCGACGGATGAACTTTACCAGCCCCACCCCCCAAGGCTATAGCCCGCCCGTTTTTTGGGCATTTTTCCGTAGGGGGGCTTTGGCGCTCCGACCTTCGGGCACTTATTTTTGAGCGCGGCCATTCCCGCGGCCTATTTTTGGTACACGGAGGCCCCTCGTAATGTCTCACTTCATTCCGAGTCCGGCGGACGAACTTCGCCAGCCCCACCCCCCAAGGCTATAGCCCACCCGCTTTTTCGGCATTTTTCAGCAGGGGGCTTTGGCGCCCCGACCTTCGGGCACTTATTTTTGGGGGCGGCTTTTGCCGTGGCGTATTTTTGGCTCACGGAGGCCCCTCGCAAAGTCTCGTCCCATTCCGAGTCAAGCGGACGAACTTCCCCAGCCCGACCCCCGAAGGCTATAGCCCACCCGTGTTTTGGGCATTTTTACGCAGGGGGGCTTTGGCGCTCTGAGCTTCGGGCACTTATTTTTGAGCGCGGCCATTCCCGCGGCCTATTTTTGGCACATGGAGGCCCCTCGCAAAGTCTCGTCCCATTCCGAGTCAAGCGGACGAACTTCCCCAGCCCGACCCCCGAAGGCTATAGCCCACCCGTGTTTTGGGCATTTTTACGCAGGGGGGCTTTGGCGCTCCGACCTTCGGGCCCCTATTTTTGGGCGCGGCTGTGCCTACGGACTATTTTTGGCACATGGAGGACCATCATAAAGTCTCGCCCCATGCCGAGTCCGGCGGACGAACTTCGCAAGCTCCACCCCCCAAGGCTATAGCCCATCTGTTTTTTGGGCACTTATTTTTGGGTACGGCCATAGCCGCGGCCTATTTTTGGCACACGGAGGCCCCTTGCAAAGTCTCACCCCATTCCGAGTCCGGCGGACGAACTTCGTCAGCCCCATCCCCCAAGGCTAGAGCCCACCTGTTTTTGGGGCATTTTTCTCCAGGCGGGCTTTGGAGCCCCGACCTTCGGGCGCTTATTTTTGGGTGCGGCTGTGCCCGCGGCCTATTTTTGGCACACGGAGGCTCCT
>MKYO02030848.1:0-31370 GCA_002013955.2 Citrus medica | reverse complement strand
CCCCCCAGGCTATAGCCCACCCGTTTTTTGGGCATTTTTCCGCAGGGGTGCTTCGGCGCGCCGACCTTCGGGCGCTTATTTTTGGGCACGGCTGTGCCCGTGGCCTATTTTTGGCACACGGAGCGTCCTCGCAAAGTCTCGCCCGATTCCGAGTCCGGCGGACGAACTTCGCAAGCCCCACCCCCCAAGGCTATAGCCCACCCGTTTTTTGGGCATTTTTCCATAGGGGGGCTTTGGCGCCCCGACCTTTGGGCGCTTATTTTTGTTCGCGGCTATGCCCGTGGCCTATGTTTGGCACACGGAGGCCCCTTGCAAATTCTCGTGCCATTCCGTGTCCGGCGGAAGAACATCGCCAGCCCAACCCCTCGGGCGCGTATTTTTGGGCGCGGCTCTGTCCAGGGCCTATTTTTGGCAACACGGTGGGTCCTCGGAAAGTCTCATCCCATTCTGAGTCCGGCGGACGAACATTGCAAGTCCCACCGCCCAAGGCTATAGCCCACCCATTTTTTGGGCATTTTTCTGCAGGGGGCTTCGGCGTCCCGACCTTCGGGTGCTTATTTTTGGTTGCGCCTGTGTCCGCGGCCTATTTTTAGCACACGGAGGCCCCTCGTAAAGTCTCGGCCCATTCCGAGTCCGGTGGACGAACTTCGCCAGCCCCAACCCCAAGGCTATAGCCCACCCGTTTTTTGGGCAATTTTCCATATGGGGGGCTTTGGAGCCACGACCTTCGGGCGCTTATTTTTGGGCGTGGCTGTAGCCGCGGCCTATTTTTGGCACACGGAGGCCCATCACAAAGCCTCGCCCCATTCCGAGTCCGGCAGACGAACTTCGCCTGCCCCACCACCCAAGGCTATAGGCCACCCGTTTTTTGGGCATTTTTCACGGGGGGTCTTTGGTACCCCGACCTTCAGGCGCTTATTTTTGGGCTCGGCTCTGCCCGCGGCCTATTTTTGGCACACGGAGCGTCCTCGCAAAGTCTTGCCCCATTCCGAGTCCGGCGGACGAAATTCGCAAGCCCCACCCCCCAAGGCTATAGCCCACCCATTTTTTGGGAATTTTTCCGCAGGGGGCATTGGCCTCCTGACCTTTGGGCGCTTATTTTTGGGTACGGCTGTGCCAGCGGCCTATTTTAGGCACACGGAGGCCCCTCACAAAGTCTCGCCCCAATCAAACTCCGGCGGACGAACTTCGCCAGCCCCACCCCCCAAGGCTATAGCCCACCCGGTTTTTGGGCATTTTTCCGCAGGGGGGCTTTGGCGCCCCGACCTTCGGGCGCTTATTTTTGGCACACGGAGGCCCCTCGTAAAGTCTCGCCCCATTATAAGTCCAGCGGACGAACGTCGCAAGTCCCACCCCCCAAGGCTATAGCCCACCCGTTTTTTGGGCTTTTTTCCGCAGGGGAGCTTTGGCACACCAACCTTCGGGCGCATATTTTTGGGCGCGGTTGTGCCCGCGGCCTATTTTTAGCACACGGAAGCCCCTCGTAAAGTCTCGCCCCATTCCGAGTCCCGCGGACGAACTTCGCCAGCCCCACCCCCCAAGGCTATAGCCCACCCGTTTTTTGGGCATTTTTCCGTAGGGGGACTTTGGTGCCCCGACCTTCGAGCAGTTATTTTTGGGTACGGCTGTGCCCGTGGTCTATTTTTGGCACACGGAGCGTCCTCGCAAAGTCTCGCCCGATTCCGAGTCCGGCGGACGAACTTCGCCAGCCCCACCCCCCAAGGCTATAGCCCACCCGTTTTTTGGGCATTTTTCCGTAGGGGGACTTTGGTGCCCCGACCTTCGAGCAGTTATTTTTGGGTACGGCTGTGCCCGTGGTCTATTTTTGGCACACGGAGCGTCCTCGCAAAGTCTCGCCCGATTCCGAGTCCGGCGGACGAACTTCGCCAGCCCCACCCCCCAAGGCTATAGCCCACCCGTTTTTTGGGCATTTTTCCGTAGGGGGACTTTGGTGCCCCGACCTTCGAGCAGTTATTTTTGGGTACGGCTGTGCCCGTGGTCTATTTTTGGCACACGGAGCGTCCTCGCAAAGTCTCGCCCGATTCCGAGTCCGGCGGACGAACTTCGCCAGCCCCACCCCCCAAGGCTATAGCCCACCCGTTTTTTGGGCATTTTTCCGTAGGGGGACTTTGGTGCCCCGACCTTCGAGCAGTTATTTTTGGGTACGGCTGTGCCCGTGGTCTATTTTTGGCACACGGAGCGTCCTCGCAAAGTCTCGCCCGATTCCGAGTCCGGCGGACGAACTTCGCCAGCCCCACCCCCCAAGGCTATAGCCCACCCGTTTTTTGGGCATTTTTCCGTAGGGGGACTTTGGTGCCCCGACCTTCGAGCAGTTATTTTTGGGTACGGCTGTGCCCGTGGTCTATTTTTGGCACACGGAGCGTCCTCGCAAAGTCTCGCCCGATTCCGAGTCCGGCGGACGAACTTCGCCAGCCCCACCCCCCAAGGCTATAGCCCACCCGTTTTTTGGGCATTTTTCCGTAGGGGGACTTTGGTGCCCCGACCTTCGAGCAGTTATTTTTGGGTACGGCTGTGCCCGTGGTCTATTTTTGGCACACGGAGCGTCCTCGCAAAGTCTCGCCCGATTCCGAGTCCGGCGGACGAACTTCGCCAGCCCCACCCCCCAAGGCTATAGCCCACCCGTTTTTTGGGCATTTTTCCGTAGGGGGACTTTGGTGCCCCGACCTTCGAGCAGTTATTTTTGGGTACGGCTGTGCCCGTGGTCTATTTTTGGCACACGGAGCGTCCTCGCAAAGTCTCGCCCGATTCCGAGTCCGGCGGACGAACTTCGCCAGCCCCACCCCCCAAGGCTATAGCCCACCCGTTTTTTGGGCATTTTTCCGTAGGGGGACTTTGGTGCCCCGACCTTCGAGCAGTTATTTTTGGGTACGGCTGTGCCCGTGGTCTATTTTTGGCACACGGAGCGTCCTCGCAAAGTCTCGCCCGATTCCGAGTCCGGCGGACGAACTTCGCCAGCCCCACCCCCCAAGGCTATAGCCCACCCGTTTTTTGGGCATTTTTCCGTAGGGGGACTTTGGTGCCCCGACCTTCGAGCAGTTATTTTTGGGTACGGCTGTGCCCGTGGTCTATTTTTGGCACACGGAGCGTCCTCGCAAAGTCTCGCCCGATTCCGAGTCCGGCGGACGAACTTCGCCAGCCCCACCCCCCAAGGCTATAGCCCACCCGTTTTTTGGGCATTTTTCCGTAGGGGGACTTTGGTGCCCCGACCTTCGAGCAGTTATTTTTGGGTACGGCTGTGCCCGTGGTCTATTTTTGGCACACGGAGCGTCCTCGCAAAGTCTCGCCCGATTCCGAGTCCGGCGGACGAACTTCGCCAGCCCCACCCCCCAAGGCTATAGCCCACCCGTTTTTTGGGCATTTTTCCGTAGGGGGACTTTGGTGCCCCGACCTTCGAGCAGTTATTTTTGGGTACGGCTGTGCCCGTGGTCTATTTTTGGCACACGGAGCGTCCTCGCAAAGTCTCGCCCGATTCCGAGTCCGGCGGACGAACTTCGCCAGCCCCACCCCCCAAGGCTATAGCCCACCCGGTTTTTGGGCATTTTTCCGCAGGGGGCTTTGGCACCCCGACCTTCGGGCGCTTATTTTGGGTGCGCCTGTGCCTGCAGCCTATGTTTGGCACACGGAGGCCCCTCGTAAAGTCTCGCCCCATTCCGAGTCCCGCGGATGAACTTCGCCAGCCCCACCCCCCAAGGCTATAGCCCACCCTTTTTTTCGACATTTTTCCGCGGGGGGGTTTTGGTGCTCCGACCTTTGGGCACTTATTTTTGGGCGCGGCTGTGGCCGCGGTCTATTTTTGGCACACGGAGCGTCCTCGCAAAGTCTCCCCCGATTCCGAGTCCGGCGGACGAACTTCGCAAGCTCCACCCCCCAAGGCTATAGCCAACCCGTTTTTTGGGCATTTTTCCATCGGGGGCCTTTGGCGCCCCGACCTTCGGGCCCTTATTTTTGTTCGCGGCTCTGCCCGTGTGCCAAACACGGAGGCCCCTCGCAAATTCTCGCCCCATTCCGAGTGCGGCGGAAGAACATCGCCAGCCCCACCCCCTAAGGCTATAGCCCACCCGTTTTTTGGGCATTTTTCCACAGGGGGGCTTTGGTGCCCCTACCTTCGGGTGCTTATTTTTGGGCTCGGCTGTGCCCACGGCCTATTTTTGGCACACGGAGCGTCCTCGCAAAGTCTCGCCCCATTCCGAGTCCGGCGGACGAACTTCGCAAGCCCCACCCCCCAAGCCTATAGCCCACCCATTTTTTGGGCATTTTTCCGCAGGGGGCTTTGGCCTCCTGACCTTTGGGTGCTTATTTTTTAGTACGGCTGTGCCCGCGGCCTATTTTTGGCACACGGAGGCCCCTCGCAAAATCTCGCCCCAATCAGAGTCCGGCGGACAAATTTCGCAAGCTCCACCCCCCAGGGCTATAGCCCACCCGATTTTTAGGTATTTTGTCATAGGGGGGCTATGGCGCCCCGACCTTCGGGTGCTTATTTTTTAGTGTGCCCTTTCCCACAGCCTATTTTTGGCACATGGAGGCCCCTCGCAAAGTCTCGCCCCATTCCGAGTCCGGCGGACAAACTTCGCCAGCCCCACCCCCCAAGGTTATGGCTACCCGTTTTTTGGGCATTTTTGAGCTGGGGGTCTTTGGCGCCCCGACCGTCGGGCGCTTATTTTTGGGTGCAACTGTGCCCGTGGCCTATTTTTGGCACACGGAGTCCCCTCGAAAAGTCTCGCCCCAATCCGAGTCCAGCAGACGAACTTCTCCAGCCCCACCCCATAAGACTATAGCCCTCCCGTGTTTTGGGCATTTTTCCGTAGGGGGGCTTTGGCGCCCCGACCTTTGGGCGCTTATTTTTTGGCGTTGCTGTGTCCGCGGCCTATTTTTGGCACACAAAGTCCCCTCACAAAGTCTCGCCCCATTCCGAGTCCGGCGGACGAACTTCGCCAGCCCCAACCACAAGGCTATAGGCCACCTGTTTTTTGGGCATTTTTCCGTAGGGGGGCTTTGGCGCCCCGACCTTCGGGGGCTTATTTTTGGGCGTAGCTGTGCCCGCGGCCTATTTTTGGCACACGGAAGCCCCTCGCAAAGTATTACCCCATTCCGAGTCCGGCGGACGAACTTCGCCAGCCCCAACCACAAGGCTATAGGCCACCTGTTTTTTGGGCATTTTTCCGCGGGGGGGCTTTGGTCCCCAACCTTCGGGAGCTTATTTCTGGACGCGGCTGTGCCCACGACCTATTTTTGCCACACGGAGGCCCCTCGCAAAGTCTCACCCCATTCCGTATCCGGCGGACGAACTTCGCCAGCCCCACCCCCCAAGGCTATAGCCCACCCGTTTTTTGGGCATTTTTCCGCTTGGGGGCTTTGGCGCCCAGACATTCAAGCGCTTATTTTTGGGCGCGGCTGTGCCCGCGGCCTATTTTTGGCACACGGAGGTCCCTCACAGAGTCTCGCCCCATTCCGACTCCGGCGGACGAACTTCTCCAGCCGCACCCACCAAGGCTATAGCCTACCCGTGTTTTGGACATTTTTACGCGGGGGGGCTTTTGCGCCCCGGCCATCGGGCACTTATTTTTGGGCGCGGCTATGCCCATGGGCTATTTATGGCACACGGAGTCCCCTCGCAAAGTCTCGCACCAATCCAAGTCCAGCGGACGAACTTCTCCGGCCCCACCCCCTAAGACTATAGCCCTCCCGTTTTTTGGGGATTTTTCCGCAGGGGGGCTTTGGCGCCCCAACCTTCGGGCACTTATTTTTGGGCGTGGCTGTGCCCGCGGCCTATTTCTGGCACACGGAGGCCCCTCGCCAAGTCTCTCCCCATTCCGAGTCCGGCGGACGAACTTCGCCAGCCCCAACCCCCAAGGCTATACCCCACCCATTTTTTGGGTATTTTTCTGCAGGGGGACTTTGGTTCCCCGACCTTCGGGCTCTTATTTTTGGGCACGGCTGTGCCCGCGGCCTATTTTTGGCACACGGAGGCCCCTCGCAAGGTCTTGCCCCATTCCGAGTCCGGCGGACGAACTTCGCCAGCCCCAACCCCCAAGGCTATACCCCACCCATTTTTTGGGTATTTTTCTGCAGGGGGACTTTGGTTCCCCGACCTTCGGGCTCTTATTTTTGGGCACGGCTGTGCCCGCGGCCTATTTTTGGCACACGGAGGCCCCTCGCAAGGTCTTGCCCCATTCCGAGTCCGGCGGACGAACTTCGCCAGCCCCACGCCCCAACGCTATTGCCCACCCGTTTTTTGGGCATTCTTCCACGGAGGGGCTTTGGCTCCCCAACCTTCGGGCGCTTATTTCTGGACACGGCTGTGCCCGCGACCTATTTTTGGCACACAGAGGCCCCTCGCAAAGTCTCGCCCCATTCCGAGTCCGACGGACGAACTTCGCCAACCCCACGCACCAACGCTATTGCCCACCCATTTTTTGGGCATTTTTCCACAGCGGGGCTTTGGCGCCCCGACATTCGGGCATTTATTTTTGGGCGCGGCTGTGCCCGCGGCCTATTTTTGGCACACGGAAGCCCATCGCAAAGTCTCGCCCCATTCCGAGACCGGCGGACGAACTTCGTCAGCCCCACCCCCCAAGGCTATAGCCCACCCATTTTTTGGGCATTTTTCCACAGCGGGGCTTTGGCGCCCCGACCTTCGGGCATTTATTTTTGGACCCGGCTGTGCCCGCGGCCTATTTTTGGCACACGGAAGCCCATCGCAAAGTCTCGCCCCATTCCGAGACCGGCGGACGAACTTCGTCAGCCCCACCCCCCAAGGCTATAGCCCACCCATTTTTTGGGCATTTTTCCACAGCGGGGCTTTGGCGCCCCGACCTTCGGGCATTTATTTTTGGACCCGGCTGTGCCCGCGGCCTATTTTTGGCACACGGAAGCCCATCGCAAAGTCTCGCCCCATTCCGAGACCGGCGGACGAACTTCGTCAGCCCCACCCCCCAAGGCTATAGCCCACCCATTTTTTGGGCATTTTTCCACAGCGGGGCTTTGGCGCCCCGACCTTCGGGCATTTATTTTTGGACCCGGCTGTGCCCGCGGCCTATTTTTGGCACACGGAAGCCCATCGCAAAGTCTCGCCCCATTCCGAGACCGGCGGACGAACTTCGTCAGCCCCACCCCCCAAGGCTATAGCCCACCCATTTTTTGGGCATTTTTCCACAGCGGGGCTTTGGCGCCCCGACCTTCGGGCATTTATTTTTGGACCCGGCTGTGCCCGCGGCCTATTTTTGGCACACGGAAGCCCATCGCAAAGTCTCGCCCCATTCCGAGACCGGCGGACGAACTTCGTCAGCCCCACCCCCCAAGGCTATAGCCCACCCATTTTTTGGGCATTTTTCCACAGCGGGGCTTTGGCGCCCCGACCTTCGGGCATTTATTTTTGGACCCGGCTGTGCCCGCGGCCTATTTTTGGCACACGGAAGCCCATCGCAAAGTCTCGCCCCATTCCGAGACCGGCGGACGAACTTCGTCAGCCCCACCCCCCAAGGCTATAGCCCACCCATTTTTTGGGCATTTTTCCACGGGGGGGCTTTGGCGCCCCGACCGTCGGGCACTTATTTTTAGGTACGGCTGTGCCCGCGGCCTATTTTTGGCATACGGAGTCCCCTCGCAAAGTCTCACCCCAATCCGAGTCCAGCGGACGAACTGCTCAAGCCCCACCCCCTAAGACTATAGCCCTCCTGTTTTTATGGCATTTTTCCGCGGGGGGGCTTTGTCGCCCCGAACTTCGGGCACTTATTTTTTAGCGCGGCTGTGCCCGTGCCCTATTTTTGGTACATGGAGGACCCTCGCAAAGTCTTGCCCCATTCCGAGTCCGGCGGACGAACTTTGCCAGCCCCAGCCCCACCCCCCAAGGCTATAGCCTACCCGTTTTTTGGGCATTTTTCCGCGGGGGGGCTTTGGCGCCCCGACCGTCGGGCTCTTATTTTTAGGTGCGGCTGTGCTCGCGGCCTATTTGTGGCATACGGAGTCCCCTCACAAAGTCTCACCCCAATCCGAGTCCAGCGGACGAACTTCTCTAGCCCCACCCCCTAAGACTACAGCCCTCCTGTTTTTTGGGCATTTTTCCGCGACCGGGCTTTGGCGCCCCGAACTTCGGGGGCTTATTTTTGGGTGTGCCTGCGTCCGCGGCCTATTTTTGGCACACGGAAGCCCCTCGCAAAGTCTCGCCCCATTCCGAGTCTGGCGGACGAACTTCGCCAGCCCCACGCACCAACGCTATTGCCCACCCGTTTTTTGGGCATTTTTCCACAGCGGGGCTTTGGCGCCCCGACGTTCGGGCATTTATTTTTGGACCCGGCTGTGCCCGCGGCCTATTTTTGGAACACGGAGGACCCTCGCAAAGTCTTGCCCCATTCTGAGTCCGGCGGACGAACTTTGCCAGCCCCAGCCCCACCCCCCAAGGCTATAGCCTACCCGTTTTTTGGGCATTTTTCCGCGGGGGGGCTTTGGCGCCCCGACCGTCGGGCTCTTATTTTTAGGTGCGGCTGTGCTCGCGGCCTATTTGTGGCATACGGAGTCCCCTCACAAAGTCTCACCCCAATCCGAGTCCAGCGGACGAACTTCTCCAGCCCCACCCCCTAAGACTACAGCCCTCCTGTTTTTTGGGCATTTTTCCGCGACCGGGCTTTGGCGCCCCGAACTTCGGGGGCTTATTTTTTGGTGTGCCTGCATCCGCGGCCTATTTTTGGTACACGGAAGCCCCTCGCAAAGTCTCGCCCCATTCCGAGTCCGGCGGACGAACTTTGCCAGCCCCAACCCCACCCCCCAAGGCTATAGCCTACCCGTTTTTTGGGCATTTTTCCGCGGGGGGGCTTTGGCGCCCCGACCGTCGGGCTCTTATTTTTAGGTGCGGCTGTGCTCGCGGCCTATTTGTGGCATACGGAGTCCCCTCACAAAGTCTCACCCCAATCCGAGTCCAGCGGACGAACTTCTCCAGCCCCACCCCCTAAGACTACAGCCCTCCTGTTTTTTGGGCATTTTTCCGCGACCGGGCTTTGGCGCCCCGAACTTCGGGGGCTTATTTTTTGGTGTGCCTGCATCCGCGGCCTATTTTTGGTACACGGAAGCCCCTCGCAAAGTCTCGCCCCATTCCGAGTCCGGCGGACGAACTTTGCCAGCCCCATCCCCACCCCCCAAGGCTATAGCCTACCCATTTTTTGGGCATTTTTCCACGGGGGGGCTTTGGCGCCCCGACCGTCGGGCACTTATTTTTAGGTACGGCTGTGCCCGCGGCCTATTTTTGGCATACGGAGTCCCCTCGCAAAGTCTCACCCCAATCCGAGTCCAGCGGACGAACTGCTCAAGCCCCACCCCCTAAGACTATAGCCCTCCTGTTTTTATGGCATTTTTCCGCGGGGGGGCTTTGTCGCCCCGAACTTCGGGCACTTATTTTTTAGCGCGGCTGTGCCCGTGCCCTATTTTTGGAACACGGAGGACCCTCGCAAAGTCTTGCCCCATTCCGAGTCCGGCGGACGAACTTTGCCAGCCCCAGCCCCACCCCCCAAGGCTATAGCCTACCCGTTTTTTGGGCATTTTTCCGCGGGGGGGCTTTGGCGCCCCGACCGTCGGGCTCTTATTTTTAGGTGCGGCTGTGCTCGCGGCCTATTTGTGGCATACGGAGTCCCCTCACAAAGTCTCACCCCAATCCGAGTCCAGCGGACGAACTTCTCTAGCCCCACCCCCTAAGACTACAGCCCTCCTGTTTTTTGGGCATTTTTCCGCGACCGGGCTTTGGCGCCCCGAACTTCGGGGGCTTATTTTTTGGTGTGCCTGCATCCGCGGCCTATTTTTGGTACACGGAAGCCCCTCGCAAAGTCTCGCCCCATTCCGAGTCCGGCGGACGAACTTCGCCAGCCCCACCCCCCAAGGCTATAGCCTACCCGTTTTTTGGGCATTTTTCCGCGGGGGGGCTTTGGCTTCCCAACCTTCAGGCGCTTAATTCTGGGCGCAGCTGTGCCCGCGACCTATTTTTGGCACACGGAGGCCCCTCGCAAAGTCTCGCCCCATTCCGAGTCCGGCGGACGAACTTCGCCAGCCCCACCCCCCAAGGCTATAGCCCACCCGTTTTTTGGGCATTTTTCCCCGGGGGGGCTTTGGCTCCCCAACCTTCGGGCGCTTATTTCTGCACACGGCTGCGCCCGCGACCTATTTTTGGCACACGGAGGCCCCTCGCAAAGTCTCGCCCCATTCCGAGTCCGGCGGACGAACTTCGCCAGCCCCGCCCCCCAAGGCTATAGCCCACCCATTTTTTGGGCATTTTTCTACAGGTGGGCTTTGGCGCCCCAACCTTCGGGCGCTTATTTCTGGACGCGGCTGCGCCCGCGC
The DNA here is from genome assembly GCA_002013955.2 of Citrus medica. Classification (NCBI taxonomy): domain Eukaryota; kingdom Viridiplantae; phylum Streptophyta; class Magnoliopsida; order Sapindales; family Rutaceae; genus Citrus; species Citrus medica. The sequence continues at coordinate 21,029 of MKYO02030848.1, read as the reverse complement.
CTTATTTTTGGCACACGGAGGCCCCTCGTAAAGTCTCGCCCCATTCCGAGTCCGGCGGACGAACTTCGCCAGCCCCGCCCCCCAAGGCTATAGCCCACCCATTTTTTGGGCATTTTTCTACAGGTGGGCTTTGGCGCCCCAACCTTCGGGCGCTTATTTCTGGACGCGGCTGCGCCCGCGCCTTATTTTTGGCACACGGAGGCCCCTCGTAAAGTCTCGCCCCATTCCGAGTCCGGCGGACGAACTTCGCCAGCCCCGCCCCCCAAGGCTATAGCCCACCCATTTTTTGGGCATTTTTCTACAGGTGGGCTTTGGCGCCCCAACCTTCGGGCGCTTATTTCTGGACGCGGCTGCGCCCGCGCCTTATTTTTGGCACACGGAGGCCCCTCGTAAAGTCTCGCCCCATTCCGAGTCCGGCGGACGAACTTCGCCAGCCCCGCCCCCCAAGGCTATAGCCCACCCATTTTTTGGGCATTTTTCTACAGGTGGGCTTTGGCGCCCCAACCTTCGGGCGCTTATTTCTGGACGCGGCTGCGCCCGCGCCTTATTTTTGGCACACGGAGGCCCCTCGTAAAGTCTCGCCCCATTCCGAGTCCGGCGGACGAACTTCGCCAGCCCCGCCCCCCAAGGCTATAGCCCACCCATTTTTTGGGCATTTTTCTACAGGTGGGCTTTGGCGCCCCAACCTTCGGGCGCTTATTTCTGGACGCGGCTGCGCCCGCGCCTTATTTTTGGCACACGGAGGCCCCTCGTAAAGTCTCGCCCCATTCCGAGTCCGGCGGACGAACTTCGCCAGCCCCGCCCCCCAAGGCTATAGCCCACCCATTTTTTGGGCATTTTTCTACAGGTGGGCTTTGGCGCCCCAACCTTCGGGCGCTTATTTCTGGACGCGGCTGCGCCCGCGCCTTATTTTTGGCACACGGAGGCCCCTCGTAAAGTCTCGCCCCATTCCGAGTCCGGCGGACGAACTTCGCCAGCCCCGCCCCCCAAGGCTATAGCCCACCCATTTTTTGGGCATTTTTCTACAGGTGGGCTTTGGCGCCCCAACCTTCGGGCGCTTATTTCTGGACGCGGCTGCGCCCGCGCCTTATTTTTGGCACACGGAGGCCCCTCGTAAAGTCTCGCCCCATTCCGAGTCCGGCGGACGAACTTCGCCAGCCCCGCCCCCCAAGGCTATAGCCCACCCATTTTTTGGGCATTTTTCTACAGGTGGGCTTTGGCGCCCCAACCTTCGGGCGCTTATTTCTGGACGCGGCTGCGCCCGCGCCTTATTTTTGGCACACGGAGGCCCCTCGTAAAGTCTCGCCCCATTCCGAGTCCGGCGGACGAACTTCGCCAGCCCCGCCCCCCAAGGCTATAGCCCACCCATTTTTTGGGCATTTTTCTACAGGTGGGCTTTGGCGCCCCAACCTTCGGGCGCTTATTTCTGGACGCGGCTGCGCCCGCGCCTTATTTTTGGCACACGGAGGCCCCTCGTAAAGTCTCGCCCCATTCCGAGTCCGGCGGACGAACTTCGCCAGCCCCGCCCCCCAAGGCTATAGCCCACCCATTTTTTGGGCATTTTTCTACAGGTGGGCTTTGGCGCCCCAACCTTCGGGCGCTTATTTCTGGACGCGGCTGCGCCCGCGCCTTATTTTTGGCACACGGAGGCCCCTCGTAAAGTCTCGCCCCATTCCGAGTCCGGCGGACGAACTTCGCCAGCCCCGCCCCCCAAGGCTATAGCCCACCCATTTTTTGGGCATTTTTCTACAGGTGGGCTTTGGCGCCCCAACCTTCGGGCGCTTATTTCTGGACGCGGCTGCGCCCGCGCCTTATTTTTGGCACACGGAGGCCCCTCGTAAAGTCTCGCCCCATTCCGAGTCCGGCGGACGAACTTCGCCAGCCCCGCCCCCCAAGGCTATAGCCCACCCATTTTTTGGGCATTTTTCTACAGGTGGGCTTTGGCGCCCCAACCTTCGGGCGCTTATTTCTGGACGCGGCTGCGCCCGCGCCTTATTTTTGGCACACGGAGGCCCCTCGTAAAGTCTCGCCCCATTCCGAGTCCGGCGGACGAACTTCGCCAGCCCCGCCCCCCAAGGCTATAGCCCACCCATTTTTTGGGCATTTTTCTACAGGTGGGCTTTGGCGCCCCAACCTTCGGGCGCTTATTTCTGGACGCGGCTGCGCCCGCGCCTTATTTTTGGCACACGGAGGCCCCTCGTAAAGTCTCGCCCCATTCCGAGTCCGGCGGACGAACTTCGCCAGCCCCGCCCCCCAAGGCTATAGCCCACCCATTTTTTGGGCATTTTTCTACAGGTGGGCTTTGGCGCCCCAACCTTCGGGCGCTTATTTCTGGACGCGGCTGCGCCCGCGCCTTATTTTTGGCACACGGAGGCCCCTCGTAAAGTCTCGCCCCATTCCGAGTCCGGCGGACGAACTTCGCCAGCCCCGCCCCCCAAGGCTATAGCCCACCCATTTTTTGGGCATTTTTCTACAGGTGGGCTTTGGCGCCCCAACCTTCGGGCGCTTATTTCTGGACGCGGCTGCGCCCGCGCCTTATTTTTGGCACACGGAGGCCCCTCGTAAAGTCTCGCCCCATTCCGAATCCGGCAGACGAATTTCGCCAGCCCCAGCCCCACCCCCCAAGGCTATAGCCCACCCATTTTTTGGGCATTTTTCCACAGGTGGGCTTTGGCGCCCCAACCTTCGGGCGCTTATTTTTGGGCGTGGCTGTGCCCGCGCCTTATTTTTGGCACACGGAGGCGCCTTGTAAAGTCTCGCCCCATTCCGAATCCGGCGGACGAACTTCGCTAGCCCCAGCCCCACCCCCCAAGGCTATAGCCCACCCATTTTTTGGGCATTTTTGCACAGCGGGGCTTTGGCGCCCCGACCTTCAGGCGTTTATTTTTGGGCGCGGCTGTGCCCGCGGCCTATTTTTGGAACACAGAGGACCGTCGCAAAGTCTTGCCCCATTCCGAGTCCGGCGGACGAACTTTGCCAGCCCCAGCCCCACCCCCCAAGGCTATAGCCTACCCATTTTTTGGGCATTTTTCCGCGGGGGGGCTTTGGCGCCCCGACCTTCGGACACTTATTTTTTGGCGCGGCTGTGCCCGCGGCCTATTTTTGGTACATGGGGGACCCTCGCAAAGTCTCACCCCATTCCAAGTCCGGCGGACAAACTTTGCCAGCCCCAGCCCCACCCCCCAAGGCTATAGCCTACCCGTTTTTTGGGCATTTTTCCGCGGGGGGGCTTTGGCGCCCCGATTGTCGGGCACTTATTTTTAGGTGCGGCTTTGCCCGCGGCATATTTTTGGCATACGGACTCCCCTCGCAAAGTCTCACTCCAATCCGAGTCCAGCGGATGAACTTCTCCAGCCCCACCCCCTAAGACTATAGCCCTCCTGTTTTTTGGGCATTTTTCCGCGAGGGGGCTTTGGGGCCCCGAACTTCGGGCACTTATTTTTTGGCGCGGCTGTGCCCGCGCCCTATTTTTGGTACATGGAGGACCCTCGCAAAGTCTTGCCCCATTCCGAGTCCGGCGGACCAACTTTGCCAGCCCCACGCCCCAACGCTATTGCCCACCCGTTTTTTGGGCATTTTTCCGCAGGGGGGCTTTGGCGCCCCGACCATCAGGAGCTTATTTTTGGGTACGCCTGCGTCCGTGGCCTATTTTTGGCACATGGAAACCCCTCGCAATGTCTCGCCCCATTCCGAGTCCAGCGGACGAACTTTTCCAGCCCCAACCACAAGGCTATAGCCCACTTGTTTTTTGGGCATTTTTCCGCTGGGGGCCTTTTGCGCCCCGACCTTCGGGTGCTTATTTGTGGACGCGGCTGTGCCCGAGACCTATTTTTGGCACACGGAGGCCCCTCGCAAAGTCTCGCCCCATTCCGAGTCCGGCGGACGAACTTCGCCAGCCCCACCCCCCAAGGCTATAGCGCACCCATTTTTTGGGCATTTTCCACAGCAGGGCTTTGGCACCCCGACCTTCGGGCGTTTATTTTTGGGCGCGGCTGTGCCCGCGGCCTATTTTTGGAACACGGAGGACCCTCGCAAAGTCTTGCCCCATTCCGAGTCCGGCGGACGAACTTTGCCAGCCCCAGCCCCACCCCCCAAGGCTATAGCCTACCCGTTTTTTGGGCATTTTTCCGCGGGGGGGCTTTGGCGCCCCGACCGTCAGGCACTTATTTTTAGGTGCAGCTCTGCCCGCGGCTTATTTTTGGCATACGGAGTCCCCTCGCAAAGTCTCACCCCAATCAGAGTCCAGCGGGCGAACTTCTCCAGCCCCACCCCCTAAGACAATAGCCCTCCTGTTTTTTGGGCATTTTTCCGCGGGGGGGCTTTGGTACCCCGAACTTCGGGCATTTGTTTTTTGGCGCGGCTGTGCCCGCGGCCTATTTTTGGTACATGGAGGACCCTCGCAAAGTCTCGCCCCATTCCGAGTCCGGTGGACGAACTTTGCCAGCCCCAGCCCCACCCCCCAAGGCTATAGCCTACCCGTTTTTTGGGCATTTTTCCGCGGGGGTGCTTTGGCGCCCTGACCGTCGGGCACTTGTTTTTAGGTGCGGCTGTGCCCGCGGCCTATTTTTGGCATACGGAGTCCCCTCACAAAGTCTCACCCCAATCCGAGTCCAGCGGACGAACTTCTCCAGCCCCACCCCCTAAGACTATAGCCCTCCTGTTTTTTGCGAATTTTTCCACAGGGGGGATTTGGCGCCCCGAACTTCGGGCACTTATTTTTTGGTACGGCTGTGCCCGCGGCCTATTTTTGGTACATGGAGGACCCTCGCAAAGTCTTGCCCCATTCCGAGCCCGGCGGACAAACTTTGCCAGCCCCACGCCCCAAAGCTATTGCCCACCCGTTTTTTGGGCATTTTTCCGTGGGGGGGCTTTGGCTGCCCAACCTTTGGGTGCTTATTTCTGGACGCGGCTGTGCCCACGACCTATTTTTGGCACACGGAGGCCCCTCGCAAAGTCTCGCCCCATTCCGAGTCCGGCGGACGAACTTCGCCAGCCCCACCCCCCAAGGCTATAGCCCACCTGTTTTTTGGGCATTTTTCCGTGGGGGGGCTTTGGCTGCCCAACCTTTGGGTGCTTATTTCTGGACGCGGCTGTGCCCACGACCTATTTTTGCCACACGGAGGCCCCTCGCAAAGTCTCGCCCCATTCCGAGTCCGGCGGACGAACTTCGCCGGCCCCACCCCCCAAGGCTATTGCCCACCCGTTTTTTGGGCATTTTTCCGCAGGCAGGCTTTGGCGCCCCGACTTTCGGGCACTTATTTTTCGGGCGCTTATTTGTAGACGCGGCTGTGCCCGAGACCTATTTTTGGCACACGGAGGCCCCTCGCAAAGTCTCGCCCCATTCCGAGTCCGGCGGACGAACTTCGCCGGCCCCACCCCCAAGGCTATAGCCCACCCGTTTTTTGGGCATTTTTCCGCAGGCAGGCTTTGGCGCCCCGACTTTTGGGCACTTATTTTTTGGGCGCGGCTGTGCCCGCGGCCTATTTTTGGCACACAGAGGTCCCTCGCAAAGTCTCGCCCCATTCCGAGTCCGGTGGACGAACTTCGCCAGCCCCACCCCCCAAGGCTATGGCCCACCAATTTTTTGGGCATTTTTCCGCGGGGGGGCTTTGGTGCCCCGACCTCGGGTGCTTATTTTTGGGTACGGCTGTGCCCGCNGGAGGCCCCTCACAAAGTCTCGCCCCATTCCGAGTCCGGCGGACGAACTTCGCCAGCCCCACCCCCCAAGGCCATAGCCCACCTATTTTTTGGGCATTTTTCCGCAGGGCGGCTTTGGTACCCTGACCTTCGGGCGCTTATTTTTGGGCGTGGCTGGGCCACGGCCTATTTTTGTCACACGGAGGCCCCACACAAAGTCTCGCCCATTCGGAGTCCGGCGGACGAACTTAGCGCGCCCCATCCCACAAGGCTATAGCCCACCCCTGTTTTTGGCAGTTTTCCGCAGGGGGATTTGGCGCCCTAGCCTTCGGGCGCTTATTTTTGGACGCGGCTGTGCCCGCGACCTATTTTCGGTACACGGAGGCCCCTCGCAAAGTCTCGCCCCATTCCGAGCCCGGCGGACGAACTTCGCCCGCCCCACCCCCCAAGGCCATAGCCCACCTATTTTTTGGGCATTTTTCCGCAGGGCGGCTTTGGTACCCTGACCTTCGGGAGCTGATTTTTGGACGCGGCTGCGCCCACGGCCTATTTTTGGCACACGGAGGCCCCACACAAAGTCTCGCCCATTCGGAGTCCGGCGGACGAACTTAGCGCGCCCCATCCCACAAGGCTATAGCCCACCCCTGTTTTTGGCAGTTTTCCGCAGGGGGATTTGGTGCCCTAGCCTTCGGGCGCTTATTTGTAGACGCGGCTGTGCCCGCGACCTATTTTCGGCACACGGAGGCCCCTTGCAAAGTCTCGCCCCATTCCGAGCCCGGCGGCCGAACTTCGCCAGCCCCACCCCCCAAGGCCATAGCCCACCTATTTTTTGGGGATTTTTCCGCAGGGCGGCTTTGGTACCCTGACCTTCGGGCGCTGATTTTTGGACGCGGCTGCGCCCACGGCCTATTTTTGGCACACGGAGGCCCCACACAAAGTCTCGCCCATTCGGAGTCCGGCGGACGAACTTAGCGCGCCCCATCCCACAAGGCTATAGCCCACCCCTGTTTTTGGCAGTTTTCCGCAGGGGGATTTGGTGCCCTAGCCTTCGGGCGCTTATTTTTGGGCACGGCTGTGCCCACGGCCTATTTTTAGCACACGGAGGCCCGTAACAAAGACTCACCCCATTCCTAGTCCGGCGTACGAACTTCGCTAGCCCAACCCCCCAAGGCCATAGCCCACCTGTTTTTTGGGCATTTTCCTCAGGGGGGCTTTGGCTTCGCGGCCTTCGGGCGCTTATTTTTGGGCGCGTCTGTGCCCGCGGCCTATTTTTGGCACACGGGCCCCCTCGCAAAGTCTCGCCTCATTATGAGTCCGGCGGACGAACTTCGCCAGCCCCATCGGCCAAGGCTATAGCCCACCTGTTTTTTTGTGCATTTTTCCGCAGGGGGGCTTTGGCGCCCCAACCTTTGGGGGCTTATTTTTTAGAGCGGCTGTGCCCGCAGCCTATTTTTGGTACACGAAGGCCCCTCGCAAAGTCTAGCCCCATTCCGAGTCCGGCGGACGAACTTCGCCAGTTCCACCCCCCAAGGCTATAGCCCACCAGTTTTTTGGGCTTTTTTCCGCTTGGGGGCTTTGGCGCCCTGACCTTCGGGCACTTATTTTTTGCCGCGGCTGTGCCCGCGGCCTGTTTTTGGGACACGGAGGCCCCTCTCAAAGTCTCGCCCCATTCCGAGTCCGACAGACGAACTTCGCCAGGCACACCCTCCAAGGCTATAGCCCACCCGTTTTTTGTGCATTTTTCCGCAGGGGGCGTTGCCGCACCGACCTTTGGACGGGGCTGTGCCCGCAGCCTATTTTTGGCACAAGGAGACCCCTTCAAAGTCTCGCCCCAATCCGAGTCCGGCGGACAAACTTCGCCAGCCCTCCCCCCCAGGCTATAGCCCACCCGTTTTTTGGGCATTTTTCCGCAGTGGGCGTTGCCGCACCGACTTTCTAGCCNTGGCACACGGAGGCCCCTTGCAAAGTCTCGTCCAATTCCAAGTCCGGCGGACGAACTTCGCCAGGCCCACCCCCCAAGGCTATAGCGCACCCGTTTTTTGGGCGTTTTTCCGTGGGGGGGCTTTGGTGCCCCAACCTTCGGGCGCATATTTTTGGGCGCGGCTGGGCCCATGGACTATTTTTGGCACACGGAGGCCCCTGGCAAAGTCTCACCCCATTCCGAGTCCGACGGCAAACTTTGCCAGCCCCATCCCCCAAGGCTATAGCCCACCCGTTTTTTGGCATTTTTTCCGCTGGGGGCCTATGGCGACCCGACTGTCGGGCACTTATTTTTGGACGAGGCTGTGCCCGCGGCATATTTTTGGCACATGGTGGCCCCTCGCAAATTCTCGCCCCATTCCGAGTCCGGCGGACGAACTTCGCCAGCCCCACCCCCCAAAGCTATAGCCCACCTGTTTTTTGGGCATTTTTCCGCAGGGGGGCTTCGGCGCCCCGACCTTCGGGCGCTTATTTTTTGGTGCGGCTGTGCCCGCGGCCTATTTTTCGCACACGGAAGTCCCTCGTAAAGTCTCGCCCCATTCCGAGTCCTTCGGACGAACTTCGCCAGCCCCACCCCCTAAGACTGTAGCCCACCCGTTTTTTGGGCATTTTTCCGCAGGGGGTCTTTTGCGCCCCAACCTTCAGGCACTTATTTTTGGTCGCGGCTGTGCCCGCGGCCTATTTTTGGCACGTGGAGGCCCCTCGCAAAGTGTCGCCTCATTCTTAGTCCGGCGGACAAACTTCGCCAGCCCCACCGCCCAAGGCTATAGCCCACCCATTTTTTGGGCATTTTTCCGCAGGGGGGCTTTGGCGGCCCAACCTTCGGGCGCTTATTTTTGGGAAAGGCAGTGCCCGCGGCATATTTTTGGTACACGAAAGCCCCTCTCAAAGTCTCGCCCCATTCCGAGTCCGGCGGACGAACTTCGCCAATTCCACCCCCCAAGGCTATAGCTCACCCGTTTTTTGGGCATTTTTCCGCAGGGGGGCTTTGGCGGCCCAACCTTCGGGCGCTTATTTTTGGGCGCGGCTGTGCCCGCAGCCTATTTTTGGCACATGGAGGCCCCTCGCAAAAGGTCGCCCCATTCGGAGTCCGGAGGACGAACTTCGCCAGCCCCACCCCCCAAGGCTATAGCCCACCCGTTTTTTGGGCATTTTTCCGCTGGGGGTCTTTGGCGCCTCGACCTTCGGGTGCTTATTTTTGGGCGCGGCCGTGTCCGCGGCCTATTTTTGGCACACGGGGGCCCCTCGTAAAGTCTCGCCCCATTCCGAGTCCGTTGGACGAACTTCGCCAGCCCCACCCCACCCCCCAAGGCTCTAGCCCACCCGTTTTTTGGTACACGGAGGCGCCTCGTAAAGTCTCGCCCCATTCCGAATCCGGCGAACAAACTTCGCCAGCCTCAGCCCCACTCTCCAAGGCTATAGCCCACCCATTTTTTGGGCATTTTTCCACAGCGGGGCTTTGGCGCCCTGACCTTCGGGCGTTTATTTTTGTGTGCGGCTGTGTCCGCGGCCTATTTTTGGAACACGGAGGCCCCTCGCAAAGTCTCGCCCCATTCCGAATCTGGCGGATGAACTTTACCAGCCCCACCCCCCAAGGCTATAGCCCACCCGTTTTTTGGGCATTTTTTCGCAGGCGGGCTTTTGCGCCCCGACCTTCAGGCGCTTATTTTTGGACGCGGCTGTGCCCGCGGCCTATTTTTTGAACACGGAGGCTCCTCGTAAAGTCTCCACCCATTCCGAGTCCGGCGGACGAACTTCGCCAGCCCCACCCCCCAAGGTTATAGCTCACCCATTTTTTGGGCATTTTTCCGCAGGGGACTTTGGTACTCCGACCTTCGGGCGCTTCTTTTTGGGCACGGCTGTGTCCATGCCCTATTTGTGGCACGCGGAGGCCCCTCGTAAAGTCTCACCCCATTCCGAGTCCGGCGGATGAACTTCGCCTGCCCCACCCCACAAGGCTATAGCCCACCCGTTTTTTGGGCATTTTTCCGCAGGGGGGCTTTGGCGCCCCGACCTTCGGGAGCTTATTTTTGGGCGCGGCTGTTCGCGCGGCCTATTTTTGGCACACAGAGGGCCCTCGCAAAGTGTCGCCTAATTCCGAGTCCGGCGGACGAACATCGCTAGCCCCACCCCCCAAGGCGATAGTGCAACCGTTTTTTGGGCAATTTTCCGCAGGGGGCTTTGACACCCCAACCTTCCGGTGCTTATTTTTTGGCACGGCTTTGCCCGGGGCCTATTTTTGGCACACGGAGGCCCCTCGCAAAGTCTTGCCCCATTCCGAGTCCGGCGGACGAACTTCGCCAGCCCCCCCCCCCAAGGCTATAGCCCACTCGTTTTTTGGGAATTTTTCCGCAGGGGGGCTTTGGCGCACCGACCTTCGGGTGCTTATTTTTGGACGCGGCTGTGCCCGTGGCCTATTTTTTGCTCACAGTGGACCCTCGTAACGTCCCGCCCGATTCCGAGTCCGGTGGACGAACTTCGTCCGCCCCACCCGCCAACGTTATAGTCCACCTGTTTTTTGGGCATTTTTCCGTAGGGTGCTTTGGCGCCCCGACCTTCGGGCACTTATTTTTAGGCGCGGCTGTGCCCGCGGCCTAGTTTTCGTACACGGAGGACCCTCGTAAAGTTTCACCCCATTCCAAGTCCGGCGGAAGAACTTTGCCCGCCCCACCCCCCAAGGCTGTAGCCCACCCGTTTTTTGGGCATTTTTCCGCAGGGGGGCTTTGGCGCCCTGACCTTCGGGCGCTTATTTTGGCCGCAGCTGTGTCCGCGGCCAATTTTTGGCGCACGGAGGCCCCTCGCAAAGTGCCACCCCATTCCGAGTCCGGTGGATGACCTTCGGGTGCTTATTTTTGGGCGCGGCTGTGCCCCCGGCCTATTTTTGGCACATGGAGTCCCATAGCAAAGTCTCGCCCCATTCCGAGTCCGGCGGACGAACTTCGGGTGCGGCTGTGCCCACGGCCTATTTTTCCGCAGGGGGGCTTTGGCGCCCCGACCTTCGGGTGCTTATTTTCGGGTGCGGCTGTGCCCGTAGCCTATTTTTGGCACACGGAGGCTCCTTACAAAGTCTCGCCCCATTCTGAGTCCGGCGGACGAACTTCGGGTGCGGCTGTGCCCACGGCCTATTTTTCCGCAGGGGGGCTTTGGCGCCCCGACCTTCGGGTGCTTATTTTCGGGTGCGGCTGTGCCCACGGCTTATTTTTGCCGCACGGAGGCCCCTCGCAAAGTCTCGCCCGATTCCGAGTCCGGTGGACGAACTTCGCCCGCCCCACCCCCCAAGGCTCTAGCCCACCCATTTTTGGTATTTTTCTGCAGGGGGGCATTTGGCGCCCCGACCATTGGGCTCTTATTTTTGGGCGAGGCTGTGCCCGCGGCCTATTTTTGGCACACGAAGGCCCCTCGCAAAGTACCGCTCGATTCCGAGTCTGGTGGACGAACTTCGCCCGCCCTACTTCCCAAGGCTATAGCCCACCCGTTTTTGGGCATTTTTCTGCAGGGGGGCTTTGGCACCCCGACCTTCGAGCGCTTATTATTGGCGCCGCTTTGACCACGGCCTATTTTTGGAACACAGAGGCCCCTCGCAAAGTCTCTCCCCACTCTGAGTCTGGCGGACGAACTTTGCCAGCCCCACACCCAAGGCCATAGCCCACCCATTTTTTGGGCATTTTTCCGCGGGGGGGCTTTGGTGCCCCGACCTTCGGGCGCTTATTTTCGGGGGCGGCTGTGCCCGTGGCCTATTTTTGACACACGGAGGCCCCTTGCAAAGTCTCGCCCAATTCCGAGTCCGGCGGACGAACTTCGCCATCCCCACCGCCCAAGGCTATAGCCCACCCGTGTTTTGGGCATTTTTCCGCAGGGGGACTTTGGCGCCCCAATCTTTGGGCAATTATTTTTGGACGAGGCTGTGCCCACAGACTTTTTTTGGCACAAGGAAGCCCCTCGCAAAGTCCCGCCCGATTCTGAGTCCGGTGGACGAACTTCGCCCGCCCCACCCCCCAAGGCTATAACCCACCCGTTTTTTGGGTATTTTTCCGCAGGGGGCTTTGTCGCCCCGACCTTCGGGCACTTATTTTTAGGCGCGGCTGTGACGGCGGCCTATTTTTGGCGCACAGAGGCCTCTCGCAAAGTCTCTCGCCATTCTGAGTCCGGCGGACGAACTTCGCCAGCCCCACCCCCCAAGNCAAGGCTATAGCCCACCCATTTTTTGGGCATTTTTCCACAGGGGGGCTTTGGCGTCCTGACCTTCAGGTGCTTATTTTCGGGCGCGGCTGTTCCCACGGCCTATTTTTGCCACACGGAGGCCCCTCGCAAAGTCTCACCTGATTCCGAGTCCGGTGGACGAACTTCGCCCGCCCCACCCCCCAAGGCTATAGCCCACCCGTTTTTGGTATTTTTCTGCAGGGGGACTTTGGCACCCCGACCTTTGGGCACTTATTTTTGGGCGAGGCTGTGCCCGCGGCCTATTTTTGGCACACGGAGGCCCCTCGCAAAGTACCGCCCGATTCCGAGTCTGGTGGACGAACTTCGCCCGCCCCACTTCCCAAGGCTATAGCCCACCCGTTTTTGGGCATTTATCTGCAGGGGGGCTTTGGCGCCCCGACCTTCGGGCACTTATTATTGGCGCCGCTTTGCCCGCGGCCTATTTTTGGAACACAGAGGCCCCTCGCAAAGTCTCTCCCCACTCTGAGTCCGGCGGACAAACTTTGCCTGCCCCACACCCAAGGCCATAGCCCACCCATTTTTTGGGCATTTTTCCGCGGGGGGGCTTTGGTGCCCCGACCTTCGGGCACTTATTTTCGGGGGCGGCTGTGCCCGTGGCCTATTTTTGACACACAGAGGCCCCATGAAAAGTCTCGCCCAATTCCGAGTCCGGCGGACGAACTTCGCCATCCCCACCGCCCAAGGCTATAGCCCACCCGTTTTTTGGGCATTTTTCCGCAGGGGGGCTTTGGCGCCCCGACCTTTGGGCAATTATTTTTGGACGAGGCTGTGCCCGCAGGCTTTTTTTGGCACAGGGAGGCCCCTCGCAAAGTCCCGCCCGATTCCGAGTCCGGTGGACGAACTTCGCCCGCCCCACCCCCCAAGGCTATAACCCACCCGTTTTTTGTGCATTTTTCCGCAGGGGGCTTTGTTGCCCCAACCTTCGGGCACTTATTTTTAGGCGCGGCTGTGCCCACGGCCTAGTTTTCATACACGGAGGACCCTCGCAACGTCTCGCCCTATTCCAAGTCCGGCGGAAGAACTTCGCCAGCCCCACCCCCAAGGCTATTGCCCAGCAGTTTTTTGGGCATTTTTCCGCAGTGGGCTTTGGTACCCCGACCTTCGGGTGCTTATTTTTGGGCGCGGCTGTGACCGCGGCCTATTTTTGGCACATGGAGTCCCCCCGAAAAGTCAGGCCCCATTCCGAGTCCGGCGGACGAACTTCGCCAGCCCCACCCCCCAAGGCTATAGCCCACCCTTTTTTGGGCATTTTTCCGCAGGGGGCTTTGTCGCCCCGACCTTCGGGCACTTATTTTTAGGCATGGCTGTGCCCACGGCCTAGTTTTCGTACACGGAGGACCCTCGCAATTCCAAGGCTATAGCCCACCCGTTTTTTGGGCATTTTTCCACAGTGGGCTTTGGTACCCCGACCTTCGGGTGCTTATTTTTGGGCGCGGCAGTGACCGCGGCCTATTTTTGGCACATGGAGTCCCCCCGAAAAGTCTGGCCCCATTCCGAGTCCAGCGGACGAACTTCGCCAGCCCCAACCCCAAGGCTATAGCCCACCCTTTTTTGGGCATTTTTACGCAGGGGGCCTTTGGCGCCCCGACCTTCGGGCGTTTATTTTTTGCCGCGGCTGTGCCCGCGGCCTTTTTTTCGCACACAGAGGCCCCTCACAAAGGCTCGCCCCATTCCGAGTCCGGCGGAAGAACATCGCCAGCCCCACCCCCCAAGGCTATAGCCCACCCGTGTTTTGCGCATTTTTCAGCAGGGGGGCTTTGTTGCCCCGAACTTCGGGTGCTTATTTTTGGCCGCGGCTGTGCCCGCGGCCTATTTTTGGCACACGGATGCCCCACGCAAAGTCCCGCCCCATTCCGGGTCCCGCGGACAAACTTCGCCAGCCCCACCCCCAAAGGCTATAGCCCACCCGTTTTTTGGGCATTTTTCCGCAGGGGAGCTTTGGGTCCCCGACCTTCGGGTGCTTATTTTTGGGCGCGGCTGGGTCCGCGGCCTATTTTTGGCACACGGAGTCCCCTCGCAAAGTCCCAACCGATTCTGAGTCCAGTGGAGGAACTTCATCCGCCCCACCCCCCAAGGCTATAGCCCACCCGTTTTTGGGGCATTTTTCCGCAGGGGGGCTTTGGCGCCCCGACCTTCGGGTGCTTATTTTTGGGCGCGGCTGGGTCCGCGGCCTATTTTTGGCACACGGAGGCCCCTCGCAAAGTCCCAACCGATTCTGAGTCCAGTGGAGGAACTTCATCCGCCCCACCCCCCAAGGCTATGGCCCACAGATGTGTATAAGAGACAGGCTATAGCCCACCCGTTTTTGGGGCATTTTTCCGCAGGGGGCTTTGGCGCCCCGACCTTCGTGCGCTTATTTTTGGGCTTGGCTGTTCCCACGACCTATTTTTGGCACATGGAGGCCCCTCGCAAAGTCCCGCCCCATTCTGAGTCCGGTGGACGAACTTCGCCAGCCCCACCCCCCAAGGCTATGGCCCACCCATTTTTTTGGGATTTTTCCGTAGGGGGCTTTGGTGCGCGGACCATCGGGTGCTTATTTTTTGGTACGGCCGTGCCCGCGGCCTATTTTTTCCACACAGAGACCCCTCGCAAAGTCTCGCCCCATTCCGAGTCCGGCGGACGAGCTTCGCATGCCCCACCACCCAAGGCTATAGCCCACCCTTTTTTGGGCATTTTTCCACAGGGGGATTTGGCACCCCGACCTTCGGACTGTTATTTTAGGTGCGGCTGTGCCCGCGGCCTATTTTTCGAACACGGAGGCCCCTCACAAAGTCTCGCCCCATTCCGAGTCCGGCGGAAGAACTTCGCCAGTCCCACCCCCCAAGGCTATAGCCCACCCGTATTTTGGGCATTTTTCCGCAGGGGACTTTGGCGCCCCGACCTTCGGGCACTTATTTGTAGGCGCGGCTGTGTTCGCGTCCTATTTTTGGCACACGGAGGCCCCTCGTAAAGTCCCGCCCCATTCCGAGTCCGGTGGACGAACTTCGCCAGCCCCACCCCCCAAGGCTATGGCCCACCAATTTTTTGGGCATTTTTCCGCGGGGGGGCTTTGGTGCCCCGACCTCGGGTGCTTATTTTTGGGTACGGCTGTGCCCGCGGCCTATTTTGGTACACGGAGGCCCCTCGTAAAGTCCCGCCCTATTCCGAGTCCGGCGGACGAACTTCGCCAGACCCACCCCCCAAGGCTATTGCCCACCCGTTTTTTGGGCATTTTTCCGCAGGGGGGCTTTGCCGCCCCGACCTCCGCGCGCTTATTTTTGGGCGTGGCTGTGCCCGCGGCCTATTTTTCGTACACGGAGGCCCCTCGCAAAGTCCTGCCCCATTCCGGGTCCGGCGGACGACCTTCGCCAGCCCCACCCCCCAAGGCTATAGCGTACCCGTTTCTTGGGCATTTTTCTGCAGGGTGGCTTTTGCGCCCCAACCTTTGGGCGCTTGTTTTTGGGCTCCGCTGTTCCCGCGGCCTATTTTTCGCACACAGAGAACCCGCGCAAAGTCTCGCCCCATTATGAGTCCGGCGGAAGAACTTCGCCAGCCCCACCCCCCAAGGCTATAGCCCACCCGTTTTTTGGGTATTTTTCCACAGGGGGGCTTTTGCGCCCCTGCCTTCGGGCACTTATTTTTTAACGCGGCTGTGTCCGCGGCCTATTTTTAGTACACGGAAGCCCCTCGCAAAGTCCCGCCCCATTCCGAGTCCGGCGGAAGAACTTCGCCAGCCCCACCTCCCAAGGCTATAGCCCACCCGTTTTTGGGGCATTCGGGCTCTTATTTTTTACCGCGGCATTGCCCGCGGCCTATTTTGGTACACGGAGGCCCCTCGCAAAGTCCCGCTCTATTTCGAGTCCGGCGGACGAACTTCGTAAGCCCCACTCCCTAAGGCTATAGCCCACCCGTTTTTGGGGCATTCGGGCTCTTATTTTTTACCGCGGCATTGCCCGCGGCCTATTTTGGTACACGGAGGCCCCTCGCAAAGTCCCGCTCTATTTCGAGTCCGGCGGACGAACTTCGTAAGCCCCACTCCCTAAGGCTATAGCCCACCCGTTTTTGGGGCATTCGGGCTCTTATTTTTTACCGCGGCATTGCCCGCGGCCTATTTTGGTACACGGAGGCCCCTCGCAAAGTCCCGCTCTATTTCGAGTCCGGCGGACGAACTTCGTAAGCCCCACTCCCTAAGGCTATAGCCCACCCGTTTTTGGGGCATTCGGGCTCTTATTTTTTACCGCGGCATTGCCCGCGGCCTATTTTGGTACACGGAGGCCCCTCGCAAAGTCCCGCTCTATTTCGAGTCCGGCGGACGAACTTCGTAAGCCCCACTCCCTAAGGCTATAGCCCACCCGTTTTTGGGGCATTCGGGCTCTTATTTTTTACCGCGGCATTGCCCGCGGCCTATTTTGGTACACGGAGGCCCCTCGCAAAGTCCCGCTCTATTTCGAGTCCGGCGGACGAACTTCGTAAGCCCCACTCCCTAAGGCTATAGCCCACCCGTTTTTGGGGCATTCGGGCTCTTATTTTTTACCGCGGCATTGCCCGCGGCCTATTTTGGTACACGGAGGCCCCTCGCAAAGTCCCGCTCTATTTCGAGTCCGGCGGACGAACTTCGTAAGCCCCACTCCCTAAGGCTATAGCCCACCCGTTTTTGGGGCATTCGGGCTCTTATTTTTTACCGCGGCATTGCCCGCGGCCTATTTTGGTACACGGAGGCCCCTCGCAAAGTCCCGCTCTATTTCGAGTCCGGCGGACGAACTTCGTAAGCCCCACTCCCTAAGGCTATAGCCCACCCGTTTTTGGGGCATTCGGGCTCTTATTTTTTACCGCGGCATTGCCCGCGGCCTATTTTGGTACACGGAGGCCCCTCGCAAAGTCCCGCTCTATTTCGAGTCCGGCGGACGAACTTCGTAAGCCCCACTCCCTAAGGCTATAGCCCACCCGTTTTTGGGGCATTCGGGCTCTTATTTTTTACCGCGGCATTGCCCGCGGCCTATTTTGGTACACGGAGGCCCCTCGCAAAGTCCCGCTCTATTTCGAGTCCGGCGGACGAACTTCGCCAGCCCCACCCCCCAAGGCTATAGCCCACCCTTTTTTGGGCATTTTTCCGCAGGGTGGCTTTGGCGCCCCAACCTTCGAGCGCCTATTTTTGGGCGCGGCTGTGCCCGCGGCCTATTTTTCACACACTGAGGCCCCTCACTTAGTCTCGCCCCATTCCGAGTCCGGCGGAAGAACTTCGCCTGCCCCACCCCCCAAGGCTATAGCCCACCCGTTTTTTGGGCAATTTTCCGCGGGGGGGCTTTGGCGCCCCGACCTTTGGGAGCTAAATTATGGGCGCGGCTGTGTCTGATGCCTATTTTTGGCACACGGAGGCCCGTCACAAAGTCTCCCCCCATTCCGAGTCCGGCGAACGCACTTCGCCAGCCCCACACCCAAAGGCTATAGCCCACCCATTTTTTGGGCATTTTTCCGCAGGGGGGCTTTGGCGCCCCGACCTTCGGGCGCTTATTTTTGGGCACGGCTATGCTCTTGGCCCATTTTTGGCACACGGAGGCCCCTCGCAAAGGCTCGCCCCATTCCGAGTCCGGCGGACGAACTTCGCCGGCCCCACCTCCCAACGCATCAGCCCACCAATTTTTTGGGAATTTTTCCGCGGGGGGACTTTGACGCCCCAACCTTCGGGCCCTAATTTTTGGGCGCGGATTTTCCCGTGGTATATTTTTGGCGCACAGAGGCCCCTCGCAAAGTCTCACCACATTCCGAGTCCGGCAGACGAACTTCGCCCGCCCCACCCCCGAAGGCTATAGCCCACCCGTTTTTTGGGCATTTTTCCGCAGGGGGGCTTTGGCGTCACGACCTTTGGGCACTTATTTTTGGGCGCGGCTGTGCCTGCGGGCTATTGTTTGCACACCGAGGCCCCTCGCAAAGTCTCACCCAATTCCGAGTCCGGCGGACGAACTTCGCCAGCCCCACCCGCCAAGGCTATAGCCCACCCGTTTTTTGGGCATTTTACAACAGGGGGGCTTTGGAGACCCGACCTGCAGGCGCTTATTTTTGGGCGCGGCTGTACCTGTGGCCTATTTTTGGTCCACGGAGGCCCCTCGTAAAGTATCGCCCCATTCCGAGTCCAATTTTGGCACACGGAGGCCCCTTGTAAAGTCTCGCCCCATTCCGAGTCCAGCGGACGAACTTCGCCAGCCCCACCCCCGAAGGCTATAGCCCACCCGTTTTTTGGTCATTTTTCCATGGGGAGGCTATGGCGCCCCATCCTTCGGGCACTTATTTTTGGGCACGGCTGTGATCGCGGCCTTTTTTCGGCACACGGTGGCCCCTTGCAAAGTCTCGCCCTATTCCGAGTCCGGCGGACGAACTTCGCCAGCCCCACCCCCCAACGCTATAGCCCATCCGCTTTTTGGGCATTTTTTCGCAGGGGGGCTTTGCCGGACCGACCTTCGGGCAATTATTTTTGGGCTCTGCTGTGCCTGCAGCCTATTTTTTCCACACCGAGGCCCCTCACAAAGTCTCGCCCAATTCCGAGTCCGACGGACGAACTTCGCCAGCCCCACCCCCCAAGGCTATAGCCCACCCATTTTTTGGGCATTTTTCCGCAAGGGGGCTTTGGCACCCCGGCCTTCAGGCGCTTATTTTTGGGTGTGGGTGTGCCCGCGGCCTTTTTTTGGCACACGGAGGCCCTTCGCAAAGTCTCGCCCAATTCCGAGTCCGGCAGACGAACTTCGCCAGCCCCACCCCCAAAGGCTATAGCCCACCCATTTTTTGAGCATTTTTCCGCGGGGGGGCTTTGGGGCCCCGACCTTCGGGTGCTTATTTTTAGGCGCGGCTGTGCCTGCGGCCTAGTTTTCGCACCCGGAGGCCCCTCGCAAAGTCTCGCCCCATTCTAAATCCGGCAGACGAACTTCGCCAGCTCCACCCCTGAAGGCTATAGCCCACCCATTTTTTGGGCATTTTTCCGCAGGGGGGCTTTGGCGCGCCGACATTCGGGAGCTTATTTTAGGGTCTGGCTGCGTACGCAGACTATTTTTGGCACACGGAGGCCCCTCATAAATTCTCGACCTATTCCGAGACCGGCGGACGAACTTCGCCCGCCCCACACCCCAAGTCTATAGCCCACCCGTTTTTTGGAGATTTTTCCGCAGGGTGGCTTTGGCGCCCCGACTTTCGGGGGCGGCTGTGCCTGCGGCCTATTTTTGGCACCAGGAGGCCCCTCGCAAAGTCTCGCCCCATTCCGAGTCCGGCGGACGAACTTCGCTTGCCCCACCCCCCAAGGCTATAGCCCAACCATTTTTTGGGCATTTTTCAGCAGGGAGGCTTTGGTACCCCGACCTTTGGGCTCTTATTTTTGGACGCGGCCTTGCCCGCATCCTATTTTTGGTACACGGAGGCCCCTCGCAAAGTCTCGCCCCATTCCGAGTCCGGCGGACGAACTTCGCTTGCCCCACCCCCCAAGGCTATAGCCCACCCGTTTTTTGGGCATTTTTCCGCAGGGGGGCTTTGGTGCCCCGACCTTCGGGTGCTTATTTTTGGGTGCGGCTGTGACCACGGCCTATGTTTGACACACGGAGGCCCCTCACAAAGTCTCGCCCCAATCTAAGTCCGGCGGATGAACTTCACCAACCCCAGCCCCCAAGGCCATAGCCCACTCGTTTTTTGGGCATTTTTCCGTAGGGGGGCTTTGGCGCCCCGAGCTTCAGACGTGGGTGTGTCCACGGCCTATTTTTGGCACACGGAGGCCCCTCACAAAGTCTCGCCCCATTCCGAGTCCGGCGGACAAACTCCGCCAGCCCCACCGCGAAGGCTATAGCCCACCCGTTTTTTAGGCATTTTTCCGCAGGGGGACTTTGGCGCCCCGACCTTCGGGTGCTTATTTTTGCTCGCAGCTGTTCCCACATGCTATTTTTGGAACACGGAGACCCTCGCAAAGTCTCGCCCCATTCCGAGTCCGGCGGACGAACTTCGCCAGCCCCAGCCCCCAAGGCTATAGCGCACCCGTTGTTTGGGCATTTTTCCGCAGGGCGGCTTTGGTGCCCCGACCTTCGGGTGCTTATTTTTGGGCGCGGCTGTGTCCGCGGCCTATTTTTGGCCCACGGAGGCCCCTCAAAAAGTGTCATCCCATTCCGAGTACGGCGGACGAACTTCGCCAGCCCCACCCCCCAAGGCTATAGCCCACCCGTTTTTTGGGCATTTTTTCATAGGGAGGCTTAGATGCCCCGAACTTCGGGCGCGGCTGTGCCCACAGCCTATTTTTGACACACGGAGGCCCCTCGCAAAGTGTCTGCCCCATTCCGAGTCCGGCGGACGAACATCGCCAGCCTCACCCCCCAAGGCTATAGCCCACCCGCTTTTTGGGCATTTTCCGCTGGGGGGCTTTCGTGCCCCGACCTTCGGGTGCTTATTTTTGGGCGCGGCAGTTCCAGCGGCCTATTTTTGGTACACGGAGGCCATTCGTAAAGTCTCACCCTATTCCGTGTCCGGCGGTCGAACTTCGCCAGCCCCACCCCCCAAGGCTATAGCCCACCCGTTTTTTGGGCATTTTTCCGCTGGGGGGCTTTCGTGCCCCGACCTTCGGGTGCTTATTTTTGGGCGCGGCAGTTCCAGCGGCCTATTTTTGGTACACGGAGGCCCCTCGCAAAGTCTCGCCCCATTCCGAGTCCGGCGGACGAACTTCTCCAACCCCACCCCCCAAGTGTATTGCCCACCCGTTTTTTGGGCATTTTTCGGCAGGGGGGCATTGGCGCCCCGACCTTTGGGCGCTTATTTGTGGGCGCGGCTGTGGCCGCAGCCCATTTTTGGCACACGGAGGCACCTCGTAAAGTCTCACCCCATTCCGAGTGCGGCGGACGAACTTCGTCAGCCCCACCCCCCAAGGCTATAGCCCACCCGCTTTTTCGGCATTTTTCCGAAAGAGGGGCATTGGCGCCCCAACCTTTGGTTGTTTATATTTGGGCGCGGCTGTGGCCGCGGCCTATTTTTGGCACATGGAGGCCCCTCGCAAAGTCTAGCCCCATTCTGAGTCCGGCGGACGAACTTCGCCAGCCCCAACCCCAAGGCTATAGCCCACCCGTTTTATTTGCCTTTTTTTGCAGTGGGGCTTTGGCGCCCCAACCTTCGGGCGCGGCTGTGCCCACGGCCTACTTTTGGCACACGGAGGCCCCTAGCAAAGTCTCGCTCCATTCCGAGTCCGGCGGACGAAC
>MKYO02030847.1:714130-752739 GCA_002013955.2 Citrus medica | reverse complement strand
GCATTTGGATCATCATTTGGCATCCCAGCAAATTGAACTGAAGTCTGAATCATCTGGATTATGGCTGGCTTAATTTCAAAATTATTGGCTTGAACGGCAGGACGTGCAATGCTTGAGCGAGCACTATTAACTGTAGGCACAACATAATCTCTTAAGGGTCTCGCATCCTCATTTCCATGTAATGCTTCGTCAGCCATGATTAGTTGTTGCTCCTGTAAAGCTTCTCTCTTTTCTTTATTAAGCCTTCTACACGTACATTCAATCTCTGGATCAAAAGGCAATAAATCAAAACTTCTTGAACGTCTCATAAAATTAAACAAAAAAATAAAATTCAAATTAAACTAAGGTTAGTTGGTATCGATATTAATCCAAACAATCCCCGGCAACGGCACCAAAAACTTGTTGCGTAAATTAGTAAGTGTACTAGTCAGCACAAGTAATATAATGAAGAGTAGAGTATCGTCCCACAGAGATTGTATATCCTATTAGTTACCGAAATTATTCTAACCCTAATTTATTTGAACAATTGAATAAGTGAATTTAGATTAAAATAAAATAAAATAAAATAATTAAAAATTAAATAAAGACGCAGGCAGTAATAAAAATCACCAAGAGATTAAGACACTAGGACATTCGATTTCACCATAACCAATCCAATTTAATCCTCCATCTATGCTATTAAAGTTTATTACCTATGTTGACAGTGAATTTTCCTAATTTATTTAATATCATTTCTCGAGTAATATAAAAAATATCTCCACATATCAACCCACTATATCTCTAAGTGAATTTAAATATGTAAAGATTCATTAAGCTCTATGGAAATTCTTAGATAAAACTGCACGAATCACGTTGGCACATCTCTGTCTTTCGTTCAATTCATGACATCCATTACACAGAGCAAAAATACATAAATCTCCTCTCGGCCTCATTATGTATCCTCAAATCATTCAAATGTTGGTCATATATTTAAAAGCATTAAACACAATAATGAACACTCAATCATGGAATAATTAATTAAAAATAACATAGATTTATGGAATTAAATCTTCATAGTTAGACTACATCGTAACCCTAGTAAAATAAATTAGTTCATGAGAATATAAAGAGAATCCATGAATTTAATGGGAAACATTCAAATAAGATAATAGAGAAGAGAGAAAGAAAAAAACTCAAGAAGCTATCTCTCTCCAATCTTTGCAATTAACTTCTCCAAATTATTGCTCCCGGATTTACAGCGGTTTCTCTTGTTCTTTTCTTACTCTCGGTTTTCTCTCCAATTTTCAGTTATTGTGCGGCTGCCTTCTTGTCTCTTTAATTCTCTTGGTTCTTAAAAAACCTCCCGGCTGCCCTATTCACTTTTCTTTTTATAATGTTGCGCCACCTCCAAATCCTTAAATGGAAAGGATTAAAATTGCAGCCCCCACCTTTACAATCTTAGGTCATTATATTTCAAAATCAAAAGGCCCAAGTTCACGTGCAAGCCATATTTTCTTTGAAAATTAATTCTTCAAATGCTGCCCCACGTGCATGCATACTTAATAATTAATTAAATTAAATTCTTTGTGACTTGTTCTAATTAATTATCTTTATTTTTTTTAATTCTTTCGAGGTAATTTCCTTTTAAATGTTTCGATTTTATTCCTCTTTAATCTCATATTATACCTAAAATAACAAAATATAAAAATTAAGATAAAATTAATATAATAAAATATAATTTAACCTAAAATTAAATTAAAAAATATTAAAATAATAAATAAATTATGAACACATTAGTGCCTGTTTAGTATAGCTTATTTAAGAGCCATAAGTGCTTATTTAATCGTATAAGCACTTTTTAAAAATTTTTATGATGTTTGGTTATTTTTTAGTAGAGTTTTTTTAGCTTAAATAAGTTAATTTACCTCTACTAGCAAAAGCCCAAAATTTGAGCTTTTGAGAGTAGAGGTTAAAGAGCTTTTCTAAAAATATATAATATAAAAAATATCACACAGTTTAATGGTTCAAAAGTATTTTTTTATTGACAACTAAACACCTAATGATTTTTTGTCCAAAAGCTCTATTGATATAAGANCTTTTGAGAGTAGAGGTTAAAGAGCTTTTCTAAAAATATATAATATAAAAAATATCACACAGTTTAATGGTTCAAAAGTATTTTTTTATTGACAACTAAACACCTAATGATTTTTTGTCCAAAAGCTCTATTGGTATAAGATCTAGTGCTATAAGCTCTACTGTTGTAAGCTTTATTTAATAAGCTGTACCAAACGAAACCATCCTAAACTTTAAGAGAAATTCAACTAGAGCTTTGGGAGACACTGTGCTTTTGTTTAAGTTTAGGACTGAAGCTGACAAAAGGAAAGTGTTTTCCAGAGGGCCATGGCATCAGGAGCAAGCCCTTGCTGTTTTCACAAAATCGATTGGTATTGGAGATGTTGCATCCATGTGTCATTTTGGGTATAACTAAAAAACACGGCCATTATGTGCACGAAAAAGTAAACAAAAACGGAGATGGATGAAGCCATTGGGAGAGTCGAAGAAGTTGAAATAGATGAAAATGGAGATTGCATAAGGTAAAGGTTGATATCACTAAGCCTCTAATAAAGATCTCATACGTAAAGAAGGAAAATAATCAAGCAGAGACAATTCCAGTAACTGTCCAATATGAAAAATTGCCTGACTTTTGTTACTGTTGTGGTTGTTTTGGACACCAATACAGAGAATGTGCAGCATTTAGAAATCAAAGAAAGGTGGATTTGTCTTATTGCTCATGGGTTAAGGCTCAAACCACCGATGAAAAGTGGAAACAGAGCAGAGGCAGAGAAAAATAGAATACAACACCAGAAAACTCAGACAATGGATCACGAGTATAGCCTGGAAATCCAAATAGCAGAGATTTGCAGACTCAAAATCCTGTAGGGAAACCGGATTTGGATATCGGGCAGATCTAGAACCGGATACACTTAGAGACGAAAAGGGGTTCAATGCAAGGGGAAGCAAGCTTGGGACTGGTGGACAATAGCAGCCAAAAGCAAAAAGTGTCAGGTGGTAAGGACAACATCAGTAGGTGCAGTTGCTATAAATAGGGTAGCCATATAAGGAAAGGAAGGCTAAAGCTACAATGCCGGGACACAAGTCCCGGTACCATGCCGGAGTAATTAATTTACCGTTGGATTTAAGTTCAAGGAATTCAACGGCTCAAATATAATAATTTTTTAAATTAGAAAATAATTGGCTACCTTTGCAACCGGTTACACACACTCTATTTTCGTCCTTTTTTTTTTCAAATTCGTCTCTCAAATCCCTAAAATTTTTCTATTCTAAAATCTGATCGCTCTCTCAACGATGATATTTTCTCTCAAAAATCTCTCATTGACAAATTCGGTCTCTCAAATCCCTAAATTTTTCATTCTCAAAATTGGCCATCTATGTTCAAGCCCTAATTTTTTCATTCTCAAATTTGATATCTCTCTTAAGGCCCTACATTGCTCAGTGGGAAGCATGAATCAAAATGAATAAAGGTATTCTTTTGTTCTTTTTTATATTTTTTATTAAATTTCTAATTTTTAAAATTTGGCTTTCTCCTTCAAAGCCCTAATTTTTCAAACTTGATCTTTCTCTCCTGAAGCCGTACATTAGCTTGCTGGGGAGCAATGCCGAATGAATAAAAGGTATTTTTTTATATTTTATTTTGTCTTATTTCTTATTTTTGGAATTTGCATTTCTCTCTGAAAGCACTAATTTTTCGAATTTGGTCTCTCTCTCTCTCAAAATCCTACATGAGCTCAATGGGAAGATGATTCGTAATGAACAAAGATGTTTTTCTTTCTAAATCTTTTTTATTTTGGTTAAATTTCTAATTTTTAAGAATATGGGTTTTTGCTTTCCATATTGAATATCTAAGAATTTGGATTTTTGGTTAAATTCTTATGAAACAGATCTTGAATTTAATTTAATTGTATTTTTCTATGGCTTTAAGTGTTCTTGAGCATTTTGTTAGATTCTCGTCAGGAAACTCACGATTTCATGATGGGTGTGTGTGATTGTTAGGCTTTACCCCTCCCCTCTCTTTAAATGGCTAAGTGTTTTGGGTAGACTATGGTCTTGGAGTTTGGATTAGTTGCTTATTTATTGTGATAGGTTTTGCTCTAAAATTTTTCATTTTTGATTGCAGTTCATATAATCAATATTTCTTTATTAGGCAGTGATATAATAAATTCTGGACTTTTTTTTTAAAGATGGATCTTACTATTTATTTCTTGTACA
The DNA here is from genome assembly GCA_002013955.2 of Citrus medica. Classification (NCBI taxonomy): domain Eukaryota; kingdom Viridiplantae; phylum Streptophyta; class Magnoliopsida; order Sapindales; family Rutaceae; genus Citrus; species Citrus medica. The sequence continues at coordinate 748,473 of MKYO02030847.1, read as the reverse complement.
AACTCTAGTTAGGTGTTGACTCAACACTTGGGGCTGGAGCATATATTCTTGTTGGAACGGTTGCTAGAGAGAATTCAGGACCGGCACTCACCCTTTCGTTTCCTTATAGCTGGAATAACTTCTACTTTTTCAGCCTTTTGCTATGCCGAGCTTGCAAGTCGTTGGCCATCTGTTGGGAGTGCCTATCATTATTCATACATATGTGTTGGAGAAGGGTAAGTCCTTGTTACCTTTAATATTGGTATAACTCGTAATAGTCATTTCTTAGAGATGTAGTTTATTTATTCATATAATTGGATCTTGTTTCTGAAGTGGGATAAACTAGTGATTAGCTGGGGCATGGTAATCGTTATTAATGTTTTGGTCTAATAAATTGATTTAACTTAGTTGATGTTGTATTTTGGCAGTGTTAGGTGGTTGATTGGCTGGCTCGGATACTTGAGTACACAATTGGCGGGTTTGCTGTTCCTCGTGGCATATACCCGAATCTGGTCTGGTGAATTTTATCGAGCTTTGATTGTATATTTATTTACTTTAGTTGTTACTATTGAGTCATGTGTTTTGCACTATCAACTAAATTGGAATGGTTTAATTGTATTGTTTGTTCATTTAGCATGTTTACTTTTTCCTTTCCTTTATTTTCTGTGAGTTACCCTTTTGACAACTAATCATCTTTGTATTGATTTGAATTCATATATTTTATGAGGGAGGTCTACAATTGCCTATGCAATTTAAACGTTTCTGTTCTTATGTTGTTGTTATTAATGATTATAGGCTGTGCATTCTTCCTTTCTGTTTGGCTCATCAAGAAATTCCTGGGCTTGACATTATTGTTGATCCATGTGCTGCAATTATTGTACTTTTTGTTACTGGACTCCTGTGTGTGGGAATGAAGGAGGTATCCATTTTTTCATTTCAATTGTATTTATATTTCTCTTATCACTTTTTTTCTATATATATTTCTGTATTGATTCTCAAATATGTCCCACCTGATGAGGTGCCAGTTCTATCCACACTTCAGTCATCAATTGATTCTGTATCATTGCAATTTAGTCAGAGTTCTCTGGCTATTAGTGGGGAAAACCTTGTTGATGTTGGCACTTTGAAATAAACTCAGCCTTGCCAAAAAGGGTGGAGCAGCCAGTTATCCTTTTATATAACGAGTTCAAGTTATTGTGCAACCTTTGTATTTGGTTATCTAGACCTTTAAAATATGTAATTCTTGTAAATGTTCAAATAATTAGGTGCAATTTATTATTGCTTGATCAATAGCTGCTCTGATTGGTGTGCCTGAATTCACTGTGTGGTAATTTTCCTAATTTCAAAAGTAAATATATTCTTAACTTGCCATGTGCTTAATCAGAATATGAAAAGCTGTGTTATCTAATGTAACCTACATCTCTTTAGAGTGTGTTTGAATTATGATCCTTTCGCCATCATATTTAAATTTATGGAGGTTGGATTGAGCTGGACTCTTTGATATATTACTCTCTGGATTCCGCTGTGACATTTATTTCTTTTACCATGCTTTTTGTACTTTATCTTCTGGGTTCTGCTTAAGTGTTTAATTATGTTTGATATGACTATTATAGACATTTATAATGAAACAAGCAAACAGTTGCTGGATGGACTGTAATTGTAATTATGTTTTATATGACTATTACATGCATAGGGGTGTTTGTATAGGGATGTTTGTTCTTACATACGTAGCTTCAGATTTGAGCCTTCATTATGTTACCTTTAACTCTTTATGAGTTTTATTTCTTTTCTTTCATAGCTTTCTTTAGCAGTGGAAGATTTTGCTACTATCTTCGATTTTTTCTGCTGGTTTTAGGTAGTCTTCCAGCTGTTTTGGGCTTTTGTCTATTGTTTGTAGGCAATTTTTTCACATTTGTTTTGGATTTATTTATGTTGTTTTTAGGCATTTTTCACTGTTGTTTTAGGGTAATTTTTATTGCTGTTTTGGGCATCTTTTTCTGCTGTTATTGGGCATTTTTTATTGTTGTTTCTTGGTTATATTTGTTGTTTTGGTGCTTTTTTCCTGCTATTTTTTAGAGTAATTTGCTGTTGCTTCTTATTGTGATTTGCTGTTGCTTATTATTATGATTAACGGCTATTTTTATGTTATCGATTAACTCGAAAATTTTAATTATTTGCAGGGGGAGAATTCAACCGGATATTGCTTGGTTCTATAAATTATCTGGCATAAGTGTTTTACTGGAAACTTTTTGATGTTACGCAACCTCTTGGTTTACAAATACGAATGAAATTCTAATTAGTCTGTAACTCATTTTGACGATGCTTTTATTTTTTGGGTGATTATGCTTATAATAAAATTTTTTTTTATAGCCTACTCTTATAAATGAGTGCTCTTGATTTTCATTATTTTTTTTTCATTAACAAATTTCTTTTGAAATAAGTGTACTGTAGTTCGTTTTCACACAATTGACAAAAATGAAAAAAGTGTGATATAATTTAATCCAAAATGATCTAAGCCCTCAAATGTGCCATCAATTTGTTGCAATCTTTAGGTTTAGGGGGGTGTTATTGGTGATATTGAAATTCTACGTCGTCAATTTTGGATGTTTAGCATATGGATTTACACTGGGAAGATTTTCGCTTTATTTTTCACATAACAATGATCATAGTGATGTTGCCTTTTTCTTTCTACCGTATTTTCTTTTTATCCCTGAGTTTTTTTTGTTTTGCTAGCATATTCTCATTCATAAACGATTGTAAATTTCAATTGAGCTTAGAATTTTTGTGACTCAGTAATTTAAAATATCCACCATGATTAGTTTGTTTTAAAAAAATCAAACAAAATACACCTAAAAAATATTATTATGCAACAAATAAGAATAGTGATTTTCACTTGAATGATCAAATTCTTTTGCAAACTATTATTAAGACTGAAATAAGGAAAAAAATTGGATAGATTTGTAATTTTATTATAATTAATTGGATTTTTTTTTCAAATTACAAGTTCTTTTTAAAGCCATCATTTTATCAATCATGTAAAAAATAGTTAGACAATTAAATTTATATGTGTAATTTAATGAACACGTTTATAATTCGTGTAAAAGTTAAATAAACATTAGTAAGTTAGATAAATTCCCAAATATAATTATTGGGTATAAGTTGAATTTATTTCAATTTAATATATCTTTATTAATAAAATCTAATTTAGTAAAATAACGTGAATCTAATGAGTAATTAATGGGGTTTCACCACGAACATAAGATCAAAATATTTATGTATGTGTATGCGCGCGCGCATGCATGTCTCCATATATATAACTTTATAATATTACAAGAGCTTTGAATATTTTAAAACGCAAGAGATTTGATAATTCCAATTCCATAGCAAAGTATTTTGTTTATTTTCTATTATGTTTTACAAATTTATAATTTTTAAATTCTATTTTTGTTACTATTAACTGTATTTTTTTCACAATTTTTTAATTAATATATTATCTTAATTAATATTTAAATATTACACCATTTTTAAGTGTTTAAAATTCTAGACAATGACATGAACCATTATTGAGCTAACAGTTAACCGACAGTTTCTAGAAACATATTAATTTAATTCTGCAAGATAACAGTGAATCGTTTATTTGATAACGATTAGCCGATATCTTCCAGAAAGAAGTGTATTTGCTTATTCGATTATGAAAGAGAACGGTGAACCCTTTTTTTAGATAATGGTGAATCGATATCATCCAGAGAGGTATATGATTGCATAAAAAGATCCATTAAGGGCAAAGGTTAGCTAATAGCAATTGCAAAGTTACTGGACAAACACGACGAACCGACATCCGGGTAATGGTGAACCGGCATTTTTAAATTTTAAAATTTTGGGAAAGGTGTGTGTGAATGAAACGGGCAGGAAATTTTTAAAATTTTTACTTTATTCAAGACATGTGACATTTGACGTCAAACATGCAACCCTGACGTCCAACATGCAATAACTGACATTAAACATGAAACCTACAATATTTTACGTCAAACATGCAACCTATCACGTAAAGTATGCAACTTTGATGTCAAACATAAAACAAGCGAGAATATTCGAGAATATTCTTTATTTTGGTTTTATTCAAAACATGCAACATCTAACGTCAAACATGCAAGCGGAACGTTGGACATGCAACAACAAACCTTAAACATGCAACCTGCAATACTGCACGTGAAATATACAACTTATCATGTAAAGTTTGTAACTTCGACGTCAAACATGAAACTGATGAGAATATTCGAAAATATTCTTTATTTTGGCTTTATTCAAGACATGCAACATTTAACCTTAAACATGCAAGTGGGACGTCGGACATGCAACAACAAACCTTAAACATGCAACCTGCAACACTGCACATGAAAAATACAACTTATCATGTAAAGTTCGCAACTTTGATGTCAAACATGAACCATGCGAGAATATTGTTTATTTTGACTTTATCCAAAACATGCAGCATCGAACGTCAAACATGAAACCAGGACGGCCGACATGCAACAACATACGTTAAACATGAAACTTACAATACTTCACGCGAAATATACAACTTATCACGTTAAGTTTGCAACTTCGACATCAAACATGAAACAAACAAAAATATTTGAAAAAATTTTTTATTTTGGCTTTATCCAAAACATACAACATCTAACGTCAAATATGCAACCGGGACGTTCGACATGCAACAACTGAAGTTAAACATGAAATACTATTTTTTTCATTTGCAATTTCTTTATTTTTTGACATTTTATTTAATTATATTATATTATTCAATTTCTTTATCTTTTGCTATTAATTATATTATAAAATACTATTTTTTGACATTTGATTTAATTTTTTCATTTTTATATTGTATTTTCAATTTTTTTTAAAAAAAAAGTGCAATCAGTTTGTTAACCGACTGCACCAAGTCTTTGGTTGCCAAATGGCAGCCAAAGACATTCGGACACTCTTTTTGAGAGCCCGGCATGGTGCCGGCTACAATGCCAACGGCATTGTAGCCAAGCCAAGGCAGAATCTTCATAACTTGAAGACCAAGGTGAGTTTGAAAAAAAAAAAAAGAAGGGGGGGGGGGGGGGGGGGGTAGAGCAAGAGATGGTGGTTTCTAACTCAGCTCAAACAAAAGTTGCAGCAGATAATAGGCCGAATGTGTCTGTAGCAAGGCCCAAACAGAGTAAGTGGAAAGTATAAGCAAAAAGTGAACAGAATTCTAGAGAAAATGAGTTGTGATATTTGACCTCCCTTATTATATTTGATCAGTTCCTACTAATTACTTGTATATTAATATACTAGGAAATAGAACCGCGCTTCGCATGATTTTAAAAAAAGAATTTAGTATCATCATTTTTTTTCTTACTTTGCACTTGATGAAACTGATACAAAATATGAATTATTTCTTTTTAAAGATGAGGCAACCTTATAAAACTAATGTTATTTATAAAAGTTAATTATTTTTTTTGTTACCTTTGAAAATATATATTAATGTGTGTAATGTAATTGTACAGACCTTATACCTTTTTTGTTATTGTTAAGTTCTAAATTATATTCAACTTACTAATTTGTTAGAACTTTTATATCTCTTTTTTTCCAACTAACTCCAACGATCTCAATATCACCCACACCACATAAACTTTCGACAACATCTGAAATATTATGGAAAAATAACATAAACATGTTAAAACACAAGGATCAATAATTTCTAATATACAATTAAAGATTAACAAACATTAATAATTAAAAAAATACCTAAGATGATTGTGTTATCATTCACACGTATACCAATCAAATTCGGAGATATGAATTTGAATCCATTGATAGAAATCTTAATAGCTCCTTCTTCTAACCTCTTAAGTGAACTTATAACCAAGTAAATATTCTTATACTGATTTAAAAGTGGTTTGTACTAGCCTGTAGTTGAAACAACTTTCAAATTTCTTAACATTGTACAAAGAACCCTCACTCAACATGTGCCTAAACCTTGTCACTAAATTTTTCCTGATTGTTGCATGCATTAGATTTTCTTATGAAAAAAATACTACATTAAGTGTAAAACAATTGGGAAAAAAATTAGAGAAAATAATGGGAGAAGGAATTTTTTATACAACCTTTTCATCAATAAAAATCATGTCCACACTATTCACTTCTCTATTCTTCTTGGTATTAATAGACTCACATATCCTACAAAGCCTAACCTTTATCATCCAACTATCTTTATCATTATTTAACTCATGAAGAAAAGAGTACTCCATGAAGCACACAATACTAAAAATTCAAATAAATCAAAAAATAAAAATCCAATAATATTTCTAAAGAGGATGTTGGTTAAATAAAAAAAAAATTCAAACATAACAAATCTTAAATACTTAATGTTTATAGAGTTTGAAGAAGCCAAAAGACACTAAACAAAAGGTTGCATAATTAAATATGAGATTATGACATTAAAATTAGGCCCTAGTGGCATTGGTGAGAGAAGATGAAGGATCCTTCCTTCCTATATTAATTAGTTGATGTATTTTAAACCACTAAACTTTAATTGTTGGCTTAATAAAATAAATGAATGTTTTAAGACTTATAATTATTATTATTAATTGTTACATATTGTTGAATTTAAATAGAAAGAGGTAGAGACATATAATCTTTTGTAATCTAATAATTATTTTCTATTTTTAATATTTTGTAACGTAATTATTTTTTAATATCAACCAATATATTAGATAATAGAGAATATAAAAAGATGAGGAATAATGATACCACAAATCTTAAATACTTAACGTTTATAGAGTTTAAAGAAGCCAAAAGGCATTAAACAAAAGATTGTATAATTAAATATAAGATTATGACATTAAAATTAGGCCCTAATGACATTGTTAAGAGAAGATGAAGGAACCTTCCTTCCTATATTAATTAATTGATATATTTTAAGCCAAGAAAGTTTAATTGTTGGCATTATAAAATAAATAAATGTTTCAATACTTATAATTAATTATTAGTAATGGTTACATATTGTTGAATTTAAATAGAAAGAGGAAGAGACATGTAATCTTTTGTAATCTAATAATTATTTTCTATTTTTAATATTTTGTAATGTAATTATTTTTTAATCTCAACCAATATATTAGATAATAGAAAACATAAGAAGATGAAAAATGGTGATGCCACATCACCTCTTATAGTCTCAACTTTATATAAATACTAGAAAATAGAACCGCGTTTCACGGGGTTTTGAAAAAAGAATTTAATATTATCATTTTTTCTTACTTTACTCTTGATGAAACTAATAAAAAATATGAATTGATTTTTTTTAAAAATGAAGCAGCCTTATAAAAAATAAAAAAAATTATTAGCCAACAATACAAATAAAGAAGCAACGCAAGATGAAGAATAAAATGAGATAATCTATTATACAATGATTTTATTTATTCCAATTGTGTGTGTACAAAACAAAAAGCCGAGCTCTCCTTTTATAGTTACATAATCACTCCATGAAATTAATAAAAAGTTATGGATCATAATTCCTTGTGAGATAGTGGGAGTTATAGGGAAACTAAAGGTTGTTAATGAGAGATAGTAGGCAGACTAAGAGATATATGTTATGAACATCTACATTTATTTTAATAAATTCATAACACCCTTGGATGTTCATTACAAAGAATATGCCTCATTAAAATATTTACATAATTGTTATTGTGTAATAACAATCAAATTAATTATGAGAAGATGAAAAACCAAATTTAAAAGAAAATTTATCTATTTATTAGATAATAGAGAATATACAAAGATAAGAAATGGTGATGCCACATCACCACCTTAAGTCTCAGCTTTATATATATATATAGATAGATAGATATAGATATATAGATATAGATATAGATATAGATAGATATTTTATTCTTATATGAAATAACTTAAAAGATTAAATAACTTTTAAGTACATCCACATGATAATTTTGAATATCTAATTTAACTAATTTAATTTCTTAAACCTTAGTTTTTTTAACTTTTTAAATTATTTTTTCTTCTCAAATATTATACACATTACTTTTGTAATCATGAAAGAAATTAATTTGCAGTACTCAATAAAGGATTGTGAAGAAATATGAAATCTTTTTTTATGATTATGGCATCGATGGATAAAATCCTTTAAAAAGAAAGAAAGATTATAGAGATTATAATTTTTTTGTTTTAAAATAGATTTTATAGGTTTTATATGTTTGGTGCTTGGAAAAAAGAAAACAATTATAATAAGGGTAAATTTGGAATTAGATAGGGTATGTTGAGAGATAAAAGTTAATTTAAAATTTTTAATAGGGTTAACTGAAAAATAAAGGCTTGTGAGATATAATAAAGGGGCCATATATCATCACGGAGAGAAAAAGGAGTTGATTTAAAAAATGAGACCATTACAATCAAACGACTTGTAAGTGATGCAAATTGGGCATGCCCAATGGTATAAGGAAGAAAATAAGTGGCCCAATAAAGATTGTAGCTTACTAGCTTTCATGTCACCAAGAGCAAAACAGAAGCTGAGATTGGAGATGGATGAAAAGCAAATTAATGGAGACTTAAAAATGGTGATGGAACAGCGGTCGTGAATCTCATTAGTTGGAGCGTTTGAGGATTGGGGAATGACCGAGCGTTCTAAGAAACCTAAAAAAAATTCTCCAAATACATGGACCTCAGTTTATGTTTCTCTATGAACAAAAGCTAATGTCTATGCAAACGCAGCAGAAGAATAGAGAATTGAGATTCAAAAATTGCTTTTAAGTTAGTAAAACAGAAAAGAGAGGTGGTTTGGAAATGCTATGGAGTTCAAATTAAAGGTTGATGTGAAGTCTTTTAGTAAATACCACATTAATGCTACGGTGTATGCGCTGAAAATGAGAATTATTAGAGATGTACAAGAGTGCATGGTCATCCGAAAAAACATCACACATGGACTCTTCTGAAAAGATTGGCTGGTATGTCCTCATTTTCTTAGCATTGCTTTAGCGATTTCATGAACTTCTAATGCCTTTTTAGAAGATAATAGGGATAGCAGTGTTGTTAACATGATCCATGACTTTAGAGAAGCAATTAAAGAATGTTATCTGGTAGATTTAGGGAACAAAGGACGTCTTGTTACTCGATCTAATAAACAGACAACCCCTTCTATCATTGGAGAAAGATTGGATTATTTTTTATGTTATAAAGCTTGGGGTAAAATGTTCTTATCAGCAGCTGAAACATTGGAAACATAGGTATCAAACCATAATCCAATTCTAATGACTGTTGTTGAAAAAGGGAGGGAATTTAGATACAACCGAAGAACTTTTCCTCGAGTGTATTACTAGGACCCGTGGAGCTTTTATGGCAAGTGCAAAGAAATCGTGAAACAAGCGTGGATGGATCAAAGAAGATAGAACAATAGAAATGCGATTGATTTGTTTAAAAAACCACCAAAAAGACTTAATGGCTTAACTCTACCTCTAGAGCAAAGAAGAGTTGAGAGATAGAAATAAAAAATTGAAAGAGTCGATGGAGGAGCTGAAAACTATAAAGCAATAGAATCTTCACTATAATCATGGGGATCGTATTAGATACGTCGAATGATAATCTTTTCGTGGATGAAGAAATTTACTGGAAGCAAAGATCAAGAGTAGATTGGCTAAGGGAATGTGACAAAAATACCAAATTCGTCTATAATAAAGCTTCATCAAGAAAGGAAAAAAATATAAGGAATTTTAGATGAAGATGGCAAATGTACAGAAGAAGAAGATGATTTAGGAAGGATGTTCTGTAACTATTTACAGCCCCTCTTACTATCAAATGGAAAGATGATTTAGAAAGGATGTTCTGTAACTATTTACAGCCCCTGTTAACATCAAATAGAAGCAGCTTTGTGTGACATGCCTGTGAAAGTGACTAAGAAGATGAATGAGCATCTAAACATACCCTTAATTGAATAATAAGTTTCAGTAGCTTTGGCTCAAATGTGTCCAACCATGGCTTCAAGCCCAGACGACTTTCCAGTAGCCTTTTTTCAAGAACTTTGAAAATTAGTGAGTGAATGAGTCTTAACAACCTTCCTTCATTTCCTCAATGAAGGAAGTAATATTGCTCCTTGAAATCATACATACATTGCATTGATTCCTAAAATTGAGAATCCTATATAAGTTACAAAATTTAGGCCTATTAGCTTGTATAATGTGATTTATAGCAAAAACTATAGCCAATAAATCCAAATAGATGTTACAAAATTTAGGCTTATTAGCTTATGTAATGTGAATTATAGAATTATAGCAGAAATCATAGCCAATAGATTTAAATAGATGTTGCATGATATTATATGGCTTGCTCAGACTGCTTTTATTTGAAACAAGCTCATTACTGAATATGTAATCATAGGTTATGAAAGCTTACAAAGGATAAGGCTAAGTAAGAGGAAGAAAAATGGTCTAATGGCTTTCAAACTTGATATAAGCAAAGTATACGACATAGTGGAGTGGTGTTTCTTACAAAGCATTATGCAAAAGCTAGGCTTTTCACCAAAATGGATAGATTTGATAATGAAATACATCTCAGTAGCCTTATTTTTAGTGATTATCAAACAAGTGGCAAAGGGTATAATTCAACCATAAGAGGGTTTGCTATAGGGCTTCTGGTGTGCAATCTCTAATGTTATGAGTGTCAATGTGCAAATGTGCACAACAAGTAATATACTGATAAATATTTAGATCATCTTCACAATTGATGTTATCAGATTTGGTACAACAACCTTAACAATGCAGTTTTGTTCTAAATTAAGATAAGATAATTTATGAAACTAATAAACTAATTAAAATAAAAAAATGCAATAAAGAAAATTCTCACATAAAATACAATGATGTAACCAATGAGAATGTAATAGTTAAGTGGACAAATTCACTTATTGGCTTTGACTATTTTTCAATTACAATATCGTTGCTACAACATCTATTGTAGCACTGGGCAGAATCCCTCATGTATTCTCAGTTGTTGCCAATTGGATATCTTATATCTAATGCAACCTAACGGTGACCAATTATTACGCTAACATTAAATATAACATTAATCGACCTAGGTTCTATTTACTCTACAAGGTGAATCCTTATATCTAGTTCATCATTAATTTTAGATCAAGCATGAACCTATTCAAATTGAGACAACTTGGGAAACCCAGTTTAAAACCAAGTATTGTCTTAATTAGATCTACTGAGTCAGACCTTTTTTAAACTATTTATTAGCTAGTATCCTTAAGTAGGTGGTCAGTCAAAATAGAGAATTAAATTAAGTATAGTTAAGATAAAATGTTGTAGCAAATGCAAAACAACAAATATATATCAATCAAACATCCATTAAGGTCATTTATCACTCAACTACAATCAAATTCAGTTCATGATTTGCGATAAAAAAAAAAGAGTTTTAACCATCAAATACATCCCTATGAATTAATAGAAACAAGAAAAGAATAAGAAGAGCTGCCGATTGATCTTTGTGATTTCTCCTCTAGTACAACCTTCAATTTTGTGGTATTTTCCTTGGGTGATGGCTCTGTCTCTTTTTTTTTTCCCTCATGCGCGCTCCTTTTATAACTTGAAATTAGGGCAACTAGAAGTCTAGGGTGCGTATCTTTCATTTTTAGAAACTCCAGATCGCAATCTTTTAGTTGATGCATGTGAAATCTTCTCTATCATTGCTCTAGGATTGTTACAACAATGGTGCTATAGCAATGGTACTACAACAACAACTACTGCATCTTACTTGTTTCAATTCTTATGTGGAGAAGTTCTTTCATTGTCTCTGCATGTCTGTTGCGGAATCATTCATTCCTTGAAATTTGAGCTTATGATCACCTATAATTGTACATATGATCTAAGCACACAAATTATTTAAAATCAATCTAAATTTATTAAAAATAAAGTACAATGGATGTTCATGCAAAATATAACTAAAATGTAATAAAAACATGTCATTTACTCTCTAAATATTACTTATTTAAGTTTAAAAGTACCATGATAACTCTCATTTCATAAAGTTATCAGCTACCTTTGCTCTCCTTACTTGTTTATCTTATGTGCAGAAATGTTTTCGAACATACCATGTAGACAGAATCAAATAAGTTGATTCATGGTCTAAAGTTTGGCAGAAACTTTTTAATCACATATCTCCTATTTGCAAATGATAGCCTTATATTTACAAAGGCTACAACTACATATTGTATAAATTTAAAAGCCATTTTTTAGTGTTATGCAATTGCTTTTAGTTATATATTTAATTATGAGAAGTCTTCAATGTTTTTCAATAAAAACAATCTAGTTGGGTAGATTACTACAATCAAAAGTATCTTTCAGCTCTAAGTTATGTCTTGGCATAAGAAATATCTAGGTTTGCAATCCATGGCGGGAAGAAAGAAGGTTAATTTTTTTTTTCCCTAAGATATCAAACTCAAAGTTTTGAACAAGATATCGAGTTGGCAAAGTAAACTATTTTTTAGTGGTGAGAGAGAAATGCTCATCGAAATAGTTACCCAAGCAATACTTATTTATGTCATGAGTGTTTTCAAGATTCCTATGGGTTTATATGCTGGCATTCAAAAGGTAATCGCAAGATTTTAGTGGGGTTCGAAAGGAGACTAGATGAGCATTCATTAGGCTAAATAGGAGAAATTATTCAAATCTAAAGGTAGAAGGCTATGGGATCAAGGAATTGTCTAGCTTTAATCAAGCTCTAGTGCCAAATCAAGGCTAGAGGCTCATTTAATTTCTTAATTCACTAATGGCAAAGGTTTTATAAGACCAATACTTCACAAAGTTAAATTTGTTGAATGTCAAGGTAGAACAGAAGCCATCCTTTATATGGAAAATCATTCTTTAGGGTAACAAGTGCTTCATAATGGTTTAAGATGGAAAATAGTGAATGGAGAACAAATCGTAATTAACAAAAGTAATTGGGTTCTTATAACAACTACTTTTTTATACTATTTACACTAACACTACCCTTGGAGACTACGGTATCAGCTTTGATTGATGAGGAACACAAGTGAAAAAAAACTTGATTCATCAACATTTTGTATCTGAAGACGCATATTAGATTTAAAGATTCCACTTCTAAGAACTCAAAGACCTTATCAACCTCTTAGGTCTTCTAACAAACATGACAACTACTCAATGGGTACCAAGTTACACTTAGAATAAGATGCCAGATTGTCCAAGCCTTTCAAAGTTGAGAATAACAAATTAGAATGCAATTGAAAGCTAGAATTGCCAAAAAAATAATGAAGATTTTTATGTGGAAAGCTGACCAAAATCCCCTTCCACAATCTGAGAATCTGTGGGAAAAGAGAATCCTACACCAACCCTTGTGTCAAAACTGTTGCAGACAAGGAGAAAATATTGTTTATCTCCTCATAACATGCAATGCTTCTCAAATGATATGGAAAACCACAACTTTTTGAACTGAAACGCAAACTCTTGCAAACTAAGACTTATTGAGTGTTTTACAAGATCTGGCAAAAAAGAGAAGATGTCGAATATGGAACTTTTATTGCTTTGTGTGGCACCCAAAGAATCTTTTTATCTTTGAAGGAAAGAAGGAAGATTCACAAATATCAGGGACTAGAGCTAAAGCAATAGTAGAGTCATATAGAAGAATCAAATCCCCAAAAACAATCTATCTCAAGTTAAGAAATTCCAGCAAATTAGTCCTGGAAACCTCCTCTAGTAGGCTTTTTTAAGGTGAATGTTGATGCAGCAAATTAAAAGAGTAAATTGTAGGATTGTGACCAGTGATTATTAAACACTTATAACTGCAGCTATGAAAAAATCAATATTTAATAAGCATGCTTCTATGGCAGAAGCTGAAGCAGCAAAATTGGGACTTGAAACTATAGAAAACGTTACTCGGGTGCCACTAATAATTGAAAATGACTACCAAGAAATTGTTGAGCTAGCAACTAGGAGGAAATGCAATTAAACCGACATCTGTCGGACCATTGCTAACATAAAAGTTAAAGATGCTAACATAATAGTCAAAGAGGCTAAATCAATCTGCAATACAACACGCTTTAAGGCTTTTAATGGCACTGCACATTGTATAGCCGATGTGGCTTTAAATATTGTAGAACCTATAATGTGGGTTAGAAATTGTCCTAAGTCATCTGATGTGTTTCTTTAATAGTTTAAATTAATGAAAGTTAGCTTTCTTCTTCTCCCTTTTTTTTTTTTAAAGAAAACTCTATAAAGCAAAAGACTGAAAATGCTATAAGCACATAGAAGAAAGAAATTCATTTAGCTGCTTTTAGGTAACCATATGCATCCACTAGTAAGCCACATTCGCACTTCAAGACCCTCACTAATTGGAATCAAAATGACCCCCACCCTCTACCTGGCATTTCCTCTGTTGGTTTATGGGTGGAGTAGACAACTGACTAAAAATATGGGTTGTGTCAAAATAAAATTTGATTTAGGTGGTATTAGTTAACGTCTCATGTAAATATGAGTAGACTTTTAATTATGTAATACATATAAGTGATTATAAAAAAAAATCAGTGACTATTGAAAAAAATAATTTGTTAGGAAATTAAGGATTGTAGCTAGGGTTGGCAGAAAAGCCCAGGCCGGTCCAGGCCCGCGGGCTTTAAGCCCGGCTCGTGGCTTAAAAGTATGGGTAAGGGCTCATAATTAATAAAGCCCATAACATATGGGCTCAGTCAAGGGCCTAAATGAAAAGCCCGGGCTTTATAATAAATAATATATATATATATATACATTATTAATTTTGAGGAAGAAAGCAAGATGTAATATAAATTTGCTGATGATTTGTTCGTTGTGTCTTTTATGTATGATCCATTATTTTGCTTTGTCTTGTAAAAAATATATATATATATATATATATATATATATATATATATATATATATATATATTATGGATAAGGGCTTTATATATATATATATATATTTAAAAATGTATAATATATTATAAAATTGAAAAAAAAATTAAACAAAACAATAAAAAAATTGGGCAAAGGGAAAGGGCAAATGTTTTGTCACAAAATGTCAAAATTTCTAAATCGGTAAATCTCTATTAGTTTTTTTTATATTAGTTGTTAATTTGTATGTTATGTACGGTACTTGTATTGTTAGTATTTTTATATTTTGTGTTGGCTAATCATGTATTAGAGAATTATATTTAAGTTTTTAGCCTATTGTAGTATTATGTATTGGATAATTATGTTTTGAAAATTTATAGTTTTATTTTTTTAAAAAAATTTGAAAATTCGTAAAAGCCCGGGCTCGGCCCGAGGCCCAGCCCAGGCCCGGCCCGCCCAAAGCCCGCCCAACTTGGATGGGCTTTGAGAAGGCCTGTACTTATTTAAAATGGCCTGGTCCTGGGCTTGGCAAAGCCCGGCCCAGGCCCTTAAATTGCCAACCCTAATTGTAGCAGCCTTGTAATTAAAGTTAAATTGAGAACAAATGAAGATAAATGGGACAAAAAATTTTGCATGCATCAGCTTCTCGTAGTATTTTCCTTTTAAGCATGAAGAGACTTGCACCAATTTTTTTCGCCTTTATTAACATAAGTCCGCCTCTAACAATTTTCATGATCTTATTTTTAACAAGAATTTTACAACCTAGACTATGTATTTGTCTTAAAGACAATAGATTTTTGTTCAGGTTTTGACAGGTCGTACCCTTGAATAATGCAAATTGTATCATCAATCATCTTGATTTTTAATGATATTAATACTGGCAATCTCCAAGACGTGATCATCAATTATGTATATAGATCCTCCTCAAATAGATTTATATTTGTGAAACAATTCTCTCCAAGAGATTGTATTCCTGATGGCTCCTTAATGTAAAAGCCAGCCATCAACAAGCCATTTTATACCTTCAACAATCATTTTTGCCTCAACGTAAAACTTCACCATCATTTAGGATACTTGATACGCACCCCTGAGTATATAACGACTGAGGATTATCAGTCTTCTTTTTCTACATTTTCTATGAATAATCTTTTTTACGTGTTTTTTTTTTGTCAACAATATTTTACATGTAGGCCTTGATTATTTTTTATTGATTATTTATTAGAGCTAACTCTAGGTTTGAGTTCTATTCTAGTTATTTTTCAGTATTCTGTGGAATCAACGAGTCTTAATACAATATATTCACGAGTATTCTTAGATTTAATTTATTTCTTACTCCAGTATTCACAACAATTTATCCTTCTGTAATATTAATTTTACTACAGAATGTTCTTTTGTAGGATCACCCTGCATCACAGAAATAGTGGTTTCCCTTTGAATGTAGCTTTTTAAGAGGTGGCTTTAAGTGTAGGTAAATAAGGCAGTCGCTTAAGGTCCTATATTTTGGGAATGTCTCATTTTTTTTAGTATTTTCTTAATAATGCTTTAATTAATAAAAATCTTTTCTTAAAAAAAATTATGTATTGTAGGAAAGCCTCAAAGCAGGGGTGAGCGTTGATTCAATATTCACTATCAATTTTAAATTAACCAAAAAAGCCAAAAAAAAAAGCATCGAACTGTTACCAAACTGGAAATTTTGGGTTTGATTCCGGTTTGGTTTTTAAGCTCTAGACATTATTAAAAAATTTTAAAAAAATTGCTTCAAACAATCCTCTTCTTTGCAAATTTCAATTTCGTCATATTCTTGCCACGACCTTTGTTATTGTAGATCAAAACAGAAAAAAATTAGATACCAAGGATAATTATTAAATTATTAAATTCAAAAATAAAGTCTGAACATTATAAACTTTAAAAAAAAGTAACAACTTTTTAAACAGTGCAACAATAAAAAAAAAGTAAAGAAAAACAAGTAAAAATCAAATTTGCATAAAATTTTTGTAATATAATTGGTAAATTAAAAAGTACTAAAGGCGTTACCTTTCTAAAGCAGTTTATAAGCAATTCATCAGATAATTAATAAAATTTTTGAGTTTTTAGATTTGGTGTTATAACTTTGCTATTTTCAACAAAAGTTCCATAAATCCGCCATATCAGTTTCCTTTGAACGAAGTTCACATAGCATTATATCCAGCTGACGAAGACAAGGTTTGTTTTTAGAAGAGTTAAATTTATATTGATTAAAATGAATCCATAAATTTGCATAATAAATTGCATAGTCTCAAAAGTATAAAAATATCAACATTCTATTTTTACTATTCTACTTTTCAGAATTTTCAATTGATTCAATATGAATATAAAAAATAAATCTTATATGTAGAAAGCATAAAATAGAGATTATAATATGCTAAAAAAGGTTAAAAAAAGAATAAAAAAGTGAAATTAATCTTTATTTTGCACATTGCAGAATATAAGAGTAGAAAGAGACTATGTAATAGTGAGTACAGAGAGAAATAGATTAGCAAAGGGTAGTTTTAAGATTATAAATTTAAAATTCTTAATGATGAATTCATTTTCCAAAATCAGTGTGGAGATAAATTTTATGGATTCACATAGCACACTGATTATTATTTTAGCCATTTCCCTATTTAGCCTACTTGAAATAACCAAGAAAACAACAGGTGGGCTATTTGCACTATAAAAAGTGCTTTGAACACACTTTTACAAAAGACTCTATAAATAATTTCTAAAATTAAGTGATTACTCACTACAATCTTGAAAATTCTAAAAAAGCCCTAAATTAAAACCTTATAAGTTATCATTACAAATTTTTATTTTTATTTTGAAAATGATATTACTTTTTTTCTTATATTTTTCTAATCAAGTTCATTCTTAGAACGATCCTCTCTCTAAACTCACTCACCACAATCCAACCCCCTACTTGATTTCTTTGTCTCAATCTTTTGTATCGCGAATCTCACTTTACCAATACCATCTCTATCAAAATGTTCATCAAAAGTCCACCACCTATCATATACCATATGCACAATTTTCATACGACATTTAGGGGCCTTTTTTTGTTTTTGGGACTTGATGATTTAATTTTAATTAATTAAGTCATTAAGTTCATTTTTTTAATTTAATAAAAAATTTATTATCAAATTATTAAGTTATTAAGCTATTTTTTTTAAGTTTTGTTTGCTAAATTTAAAAAGTCTGAATGATATCATTAAAATATATTCTCCAAATCTCCCTATCTAATTAATCAATTTTCTTTCTTAGCTAAATAATATTTAATAACTAGCTCTATTTCTCATCTCTGTAACTTGTGATAATATAGTGATAGAATATTATTACTTTTATCTTTTTATTTTCTTCATAATTTTTTATGAATATTTTCATATAAAAACATCATAAACTATAGCAAAATTGATTCACATATATTAATTAAGAATATTAGAGGATTTTATTCAATTGAACATGATTTATGTGATGATAATAATAGAACCTCTATAAATTAATACTCAATAAATTAATGATCTCTATTATATGATAAATTTTCATAACCCAACTTCGTCCATTGGATTTAATAATTTTGATAAAATAATGAGATAATAATTTTCTAAAAAATCTTATATAACTTTGTGGTCCCATTCAAATCATAAAGGAATAATTTGCTGAAATTACAAATGTAGTTAATTGTGATATTTTAATTACATAAAATATGACTCTTGTGTTACTTGTTTTTCTCAGAATTTAACTATAATTGGATCTCATCTCTTAATTTTCTTATTACATTTAGAAGCTCTAGTGTTGACTTCTCGAATTGTAATAAGAAATTATGAAGTGTTGTTCATGCCTTGGGTGCTTCCTCAAGAGTAACAGGCTCCAAAGCTATCGTATCATCCTCAGCTTCTTCGTCAATGGGATTTTCATTTTAGCAAAGATTTCTTCTAATATTTCTTTTAGTTAATAAATTATTAATTTATTGATTATTTAATACCTCTTTTAATTAATAGATTTTATATAGTCCCAACCCTGTTAATTTATGGAGATTCTACTATATTATCTTATTTATATTCTTTGAGATATTTATTTTTTTCACATTTATAATTTGTAATGGCATAAATGTAAAAATACTAGTTTTTAAAATTTTCAAGTTAAAAAACAAACAATTTAGTATTTATTTTTAGATTCACACATAAAATAAACATATAATTTAAATTGAGACATTTAGCTCTATTCAAAATTTAGACTAATTCAGGTTAATTGAGATTTCAAACAAAAAAATAGATGCAACCTTAATGGTATAAAACTTCTCTTCTCTATTATATTTACTTATATAATAGTTTTCTAGTCCGGAATTTAAAAGTGCAGGAAAGTTCAGGAAAACTTTAAAACCGCATGGCTTTAAAGACTTACAATTTTAAACTTTTAAAACCATACGGTTTTAAAGCTTTCCTGGACTATCCCACACTTTAAGATTCTAAATTGGAACATTTCTATTACTTATATACTCACATCGCAATTTTAATTGTGAAGCTAGCTGGGAAAAGGAGAACAGAGAAAGAAGCGAAGAGAGACTACCATGATGAGATGAAGAGTTTAGGCAGTATTTTTAAGATTTTTTTATTTAAAAAAAAACTTATGGCCATGTAGGCGGATGATGAGTCAAATTGGTTAATTGGTTTTGAATAAAGGTTTTATTTAGTAAGGGTGGGCTATTTGCTTTCTAAAAATTACTTTAAACATTGTAATTTTAATAAAAGTGGGGCTATCTGAACCCAATAAATACTCTAATTTTAATAAGAGTGGGTTGTTTGAACCCATTAAATTTTTCATTTCACCCTTTTCTGAATTAAAAATTTTATTGTAAAAATATAATTTCATCAATTACTTATTTGACCTCACTCCCTCTCCCTTATCTCCTTTCTTTATCAAAATTTATCATGATACATGAAGTAAATATTGCATTTAACAAATAAAATTGTTTAAAAATTAATAAATTCAAACCTGTTATATGTTGAGTGTTAGAAAATGTATATTTATAAAGGAAAAAACCTTCATTTTACATTTCAAGTCTTACTAACAACCCTTACTTTTATGTGTTTAAGTTTATTGTAATTTAATTAAGTGTGTTTTATTTTAATTAAGTATTTTATGTATTTTAGGGGCATCATAGTCATTTCACAATAAACGAGAGATCAAACGGCAAAACGGACATCACTTTTGAACTCAGGACAGTAAAAAACCTTAGGATGAGCATAAAAGGAAAAATAGAACTGTTCACATATACGGTACTATTCACATGTACGATACTGTCTACGTTACTGTTCACGATACTGTTCACATAGACGAATCAATGACGTGGCATTAACTGATGAGGTGTCACGATCCTGTTGGACTAAAATTCTTATGCATTGTTGATCGATGACGTAGGAGAATATCAGTGGACCAAAAATCTCGCGTACGGTACATGCATTACACAGGATTATTTTCAACCAAACCGCGTTACTATTCAATCCGGATCAAACCGTGTTACTGTTCATCCACGTGGGCAAACCGTGTACTATTCACGCGTACTGTTGACTCATGACGTGCGCAATTCTGAGCGTCCAAACTGTTTTTAATCCGATGGCCATGATTTACTCGATGTATCTATAAAAAGGGGACCTCTCTCCCCTAATTTGACATCTATGAATCCATTTTTGGACTCCATTTTTTGTAATTCCTTCTCTATCATGTATTTTCTATGTATTTTAATAAATTTCCATTTTGCCCTTAGTTCAATTATGAGTGGCTAATTTTCTTTCAAGCTTGGGTTGAAGGTGAAGTCTCAACATGTGTCATGAGTTTTATTGGTAAATTTATTTTCTTTTCCCCTTTAATTTTTATGGATGATTTGACTTTTCGTCGACAAATAATAATAATCTTGTCTAGTACCGCCCTGGTTTCACCGGCCCCCTAGTACAAGGTTATTATTATTTGGCACAATAAGCCCTTAGCACCATATTGATTAGAGTGTGGTTCATGAGATGTGGATTCCCCCCTCATGATTTAATTAGCATTAATAATGAATATTTAGCTCATGATGCATGTTGATACGGATCCAGATACCCAAGTACGTCGTTTCAATATAATTCTCTTCAATTTATTCTCGCCATTTCAATTCCAATTTCAGAATTTATTCTCGCCATTTTAATTTAAGTTTTAGCATATTCCAAATCATTTTCACCACAAATCCAATTACCCATTTACAAAATTAATTCTACACACAATTAAAATCCACCTCCTCGTGGGATCGACACTCGTCACCATTGATCTATACTACAATAGATTCGTACACTTGCGAGTTCAATAAAATTTGCACAACATTATAATCTAAACAAAATGGAAGTATCAATACCCATCTTGTAAAAATAAAAATAAAAGTTTCCATACCACTTTGGATATATTAGAATTATTTTGGTCAAATCTCATTAGCACAAACTCTAAATGATAATTTTAGGTAAATTTGACGATGTTATAGTGAAAACTAAAAGAAAGATAAAGTTGATTTAGTAAGAAAGAATAAAAAAATTGAAAAGAGAGAAAAACTTGTTTAGTTTTTAACCATTTTAGAGGGAGAAAGTAGTTAATCAAGGGTAATTTTGTAATTTTTGAGAATTAATGAATTGAAACAATAAGTTAAAATTTGAGGATTACTTTAACTAAAAAAATGGGTGTTGAAATGAAAATAGTGGGTTAAAATAATCTTACCTATTTAATAAAAGAATTATTACAATCATATCCATCAATTGAATTACTATTAAAGATAATTTTTTGTAAGTTAATATTACACAATTACTTTGAAGAGATATATAACACACTCATTATTTAATGTACAATCATAATGTCTAAAACCATAAAACTTTTAGTTCTAACATCTTAATCAATATTTAGATGAATAATGAAGAAATCAATAATTTGAAAATTTTTTACCTACATAGTATGTTATTAACGTTAATATATTTTTGTCAAAAAAAATATATTAGCACTGTAAAATAGCCCTTTTTTTTAGCTTTTGACTGTTCTTCTCCTTCCTCGTCTTCTACTTTTGCTTCTTCTTTTTTCGGTATTATTTGTAGAATATTTATTATTATTATTTTCCCATTGCAAGTTGTTTTGGTGCAAAATCTAATATTGAACATAAATAAATAAAATCAATAACCAAAATTCTGTTATATAATTTGTTTACAATATGACTTTATTTTATTTTCATAAGTATGTGTTAAAATTCTGTTAAATCAATAACCAAGAAATTATTTTGCAAAGTAGATGAATTCATCTTCAAGTGGTCGTAATGTCAAACATATAGATGTTAAAGCCCAATGTCACCCACAAATTGAAGACGTAGCTATCTCGTGTGGAAAAGGAAGTTGTTCTCCAATAAATTACCAATGTGGCAATTTCGGTGGATCAGGAATTGTTCAACAATGCACAATTATGCGAGTCCATTGCAAACTCAAAATGTTCGGCAAGTTCATGTCCCATAGCTGTTCTCTTGTGATCCAAAGGTGCAAGGAGTCTTTTTCAATAGGAAAGCTAAAATTCCTAGGTACTATAATCCAAAATCATTCATTAACAAAGGGGAAAATGCCATTTTTACACCTACAGTTTCATACAATAATCTATTTCATCATTATTTTTTAAACAATAGGTCAAAACATCATTCCATTAATTTACTGTTAGTTTAATGTCTTTTACTAGTATTTCATTAAGGGCAACATAAGATTTTCAATTAAACTAATACAAACTATTTTAAATAAATTTTTACATAATTAAAAACACTATAAAATATACAAAATTCAGTAACTTTTTTTTAACTTTTTTTAATGTAGTCAACGATGATATAGTTTGGTATAGTCACTGAAAAATTACCATAAGCAACAATCTATAATTAACACAATGTTTTCAAATCATTGGAAGAAATGCTCAAAAGTACTGCCAATTTTTATGTGTTTGCACTGTGTTGAATATTTTCTTAATCTTCAACTCAATTCAAAACATCGCACCAATTTGAGACTTTAAGTGCTGAGCACACCACCCATACCATAAGACAACTACAGTAATCAACACCAAAAACTTCAATATAATATAGAAACGCAAAAAAAGTAATCGAAGACAGGAGGATTGTTGTTCTATAATCTGCCCTATTAATTTATTTCTATGTCAAAAAAACTCATCTACAATTACTGCTGCATCATGCATCCTTGCTGCCATAGTAAACATTTAACGAGTAAGCGAAGTTAGACTCGGTGTATATGGCATATCTATATGGAAGGTGAATTGTTCCATGCCCTCAATATTAAATTTTCTGAAAGTCTTCTTCTCCAGAGAGTATAAATAGAACACTTCCTTGCCACGGCAGGGATATGTATCTTTCTCATGCAGGAGAACTTCGCCAGTCCCATTGTAAAAAAAGACAGGTGCCAAGTATAAACTGTTGTGTAGTTCTTGCAAACGTGGAATGCACATTGATTTAGTCCAATTGTGTTCATTCCTTGTCCAGATATCAACATGCGCTCTTCTCCTGGCATGACAATGTATCAAGCCGAGGCATCCGCCAAAATCGAAAAGATCAAATTCAGCCCCTTTGGCTACATCATCCGGCGGTAGAATCGCACGAAAATTTTCATCTACTAAACTAAAACAAAGAATTACACTTGACGCACCAAAAAGTGCGCTCCAACGGTCCTTTATGTCCTTGATATGATCTATCCGCCAATAGAGACTTCGATCAATGAAAGTCGCTGAATATTTGAGTTCATAGGACATTGGGAAGATATACCAGGGGAGTATCCCAGATTTCCAAGAATCAGAATTTAACGAATAGATCCGAAACTCCGTTATCCCATCACGTTTTACAAGTCTTACAATCTTATAATCATTGGTGGATTGGTCGAAACAAAATCCATAAGTATTTTTGTAAGCAAATCCGTACATTTTTTGAGTCAGACGAACACCTGATATTGGTACGGTCTTGTACCTCCCCGTCCACGGATTCCATATCACCAAATCTGCTTCTCCTGCATGTACATCTGTCTGAACAACAATACATAACAATCCATTGCAACAACCAATCAACTGGTGAAGTAGTTTTCCTAGGTTAAAATTAAGATTTCGGGCTTTCATATTGTTTATATTTGCTCCAATGTCGACAGAGTGAATGGAGTGAAGAGTAGAAAAGATAAGCTTGCGATTATCAGAATTAAGCGCATTAATAAAAGAATGCCATGCCTTACTGACACATTTGAATCTCACCAGTGATTTTGCAGGGAGTCTCGGCAAGATGGTGAAGGTGACATGATCCGGAATATGCCTTTTGCCGTCGCTTCCCATACTCCCTTTTGCTCCTCTCTATAATTAGGGTTTCACTGCACTCTTCATTTCTAAGATATATATACTTATACAGGCCCTATTTGCTATCAAGGAAAGGATATCATTAAGTAAATTAATTGAGATTCTACACTTACTGCGTTATCTCTATGACGTAGGGCACGGCAAGAATTAGAAAAGAGTAATAAGTGCTGTGTGTTGTGTAACTCTACTCCGATATCAAAATCGTTTACGCAATTTTCCTTTAAGAATAGGGTCGTGCTAAAGTTACCCTTAATATATAATAATAATAATACAGACTTTTTTTTGCTAAAAATTAATTCGTTTAAGTTTTTTTTTTAAATTTAAAAACGCTCGAATAAGTGAGATTTATTAAATTAGTTTGGTTCGAGTAATTTGCAACTTAAAATTTACTCTTCTTTTTTTCTTCCCCTATTAGTTGTTGAAAAATGATTAAAAAAAATAATTGGGTGGCTTCAAATTTGATGGCTCACCTAACTTTGACATTTTGAATGTTGAATGATAGCTATTTTGAATGTTGAAAAATGGCTTGATTTTAGGCAAAATTTTGCCTATAAAAAGGAAGCTCTCATTTGAGAGCTTGGCATCCAAAATCCTAGAGAAGCAAGAAGTTTCGGCATTGCTCCAGAAAATGGTCATGAAATGTTGGCCATGGAGAGAAGCAATCCAAATTTAGAGAAAAGTAATGTTCTTAAGCATGTAGTTATATTGAAGGAGCATTTGATTCCTCAATATGGGTATTATGAGTTTACTTTGTTAAAGGATATTTTTCGGGATCATGTATTTGGAGTTTGGATGAGAAAAAATTATTTTTGAGGGTGTGATTGTAATAATTTTTCACATAGTGAATATTTGTCTCTGGTTGTCTTTTGACAAAGACCGTGGTTTTTCTTCGAATTTAGAGTTTTCCACGTAATTCTTGTGTTGTGTGATTGGTGTATTCTCCATTTAATTTTTTCTATTAATTTGTTGACAATTTACTTAAAGTGATCTTGGGAGGAAGCTTAATTTCCTAACTTTAGTAACTGTATTTAGTAAAAGCAAAGGTCTCAAAAGCAAAAACATACCTCCCTAGAATGCTCATAAAATCTTTTAAAAGCAAAGGTCTCAAAAGCAAAAACATACCTCCCTAGAATGCTCATATAATCTTTTTTTTGTATTTTATTATTAGGTGGAGCTATTTGAACCCACAAATTTCCTCTTTGCACCATCTTTTTTATTAAAAATTTATTATCAAAATAATTCCATCACTTAATTTACCATTTCTTCTCTTTTCATTCTTAATTCCTCAATTCTCATTAATTCCTTCATAAATTTTCTTTTAACCATAAATAATTGGTTTTAGTATAAGCTATAATTAACTAACACAAGCAAAACCCATCAACAAATTTTTATTAGCAAGTTAATGAATATTAAGAAATTAATCTTTACCACAGTTGGGGCTCACTCAGGACCACCTCGTGGTTCAAACAAAAAAAAAGAGAAATTAATCTTTACCAATCTCAAAAGTTAGTGAATATCCATAAAAAAAACTTATATAAAAAAATGGATTAAAAAAGTGAAATTAATTTTTAGTATACATAATGTTCGAGTAGAAAAAGACTATGCAATAGTGAGTAGAGAGAGAAAGAGATCGGTAAAGGGTAATTTTGAGATTTTTAATGAAACGACCCACCCCGAAACCTTAGGACGAGTCTATCTAATCTCGATTGATCAAATTAATAATAATTCTAATATCTAAGAATTCTACCAAAAATTCAGCAGTCTCCTTTATAATTATGACATAATTATTATCCGTATCATGAAATACGACTAACAGTACGAAATAAAGCTCAAAACCAAACTCTGGGATACATAAAATTTCAAAATTACCCTTATTTTTAAAAATTACCAAAATGCCCCTGACACCGAAATTTACTGAATTACCATCGGAATCATAATTTATAGAATCATCCTCAATATCTTAAATTACCAAATTGTCCTTAATTCAAATAACAAAATTAATCACAAGTTTTGAATTTACAAAATTACCCTCGAAGTGCGAAATTACCAAAATGTCCTTAACAACGTAAATTACTGAATTACCCTCAAAATCTCAAATTACCTCTCTGTCCTAATAAAAAATTACCAAATTATCCACCATTTTCAGAAATTACAAATTTACTAAAAAGTTTTATGAAATTACCGAATTGCCCATATCGGTCAATAGTGACCGAACTTCAGTCAACGACGACGGGAAGCTCAGGTCTGATAGTTCAGACCTCGGTGAATCCAACGGTGTCGACGGTGACCTCTCACACGCAACGACGGTGGCTGATTGAATCTCAAAAATCCGTGAGTTTCCCGGTGGTCGTTCGCGGCCAATACGGTGACCCCAGTGGTCGTGGTAGGTCGAAAAGTGATGAGTGTGAGTTGAGGAACAAGATCCAGGTGGTGGCGTGGCAAGAAATCCGGTGGGATCGACGGCGACAAAAACGGGTTGAGCCGCAGCTTTTCGAGCTTCAAACGGCAGTGTTTCGGTCAGTTTTCAATCGCGAGGACGGCAGGGATGTGACCGGCGTCTCATAAACTTTAGATCGGTACCAAGCTCGGCCAGTGAAGTGGCCGGAATCGATGGCTGAAGCCGGGTCAAGGATGCCGGTTGGATCCGGGTGAACCTCTCTCTCTCCTCCTCTCTCGCGTGCCCCTCTCTCTTTCCTTTTTTGGAAACCAGCCCCCCTTTCCATTTATAGACACTATTGTTTTTTTTTTTGCTTAAGCTTAATACAAATTAAGCTAATATCGGACCTGTGACAAAAAAATAAAAATCCGACTACCCGAACTTTTAATCACACTCAATTTGTCTCGAATTATGTTGTGACAAATTTAAAATTAATATCAAAGGGGAAAAAATAAAATAATGCACATAATTAGAAAAATTAAAGTGCATATCTTACATTTAAATTCTTAATTATGAATTATTTTTTAAAATTGGTGTCGAGATGAATCTGGTGGGTTCGAATAGTCCTATCTTTTATTTTTTTGGTATTATTTTTATAATATTTATTATTATTATTTTCTCGTTGCAAATTATTTTGGGTGGATATTTTACAAATTTTATTGAGCTCGCAAGTGCACGAATCTATTGTAGAATAGATTAATGGTGACGAGTGTCGGTCCCATGAGGAGGTGGATTTTAATTATGTGTAGAATTAATTTTCTAAGTAGATGGTTGGATTTGTGGTGAAAACAATTTGCAATATCATAAAATTTAAATTAGAATGGCGGGAATAAATTAAAGAGAAATCTATTGAAATGAAGCACTTGGGTATCTGGATCTGCACCAACATGCACCATGAGCTAAATATTTCTTATTAATGTCAATTAAATCATTAGGGGGATTCCACTCCTCATGAACCACACTCTAATCAATATAGTGCTAAGAGTTTATCATGCCAAATAATAATAACCTTGTACTGGGGAGTCGGTTAAACTAGTGCGGTATCTAGACAAGATTATTACTATTTATCGTCGAAAAGTCAAAACATCCACAATAATTAGAGGGGAAGAGAAAGTAAATTTACTAAATAAAGCCCATAGTATATGTTAAAACTTCACCTTCAATCTAAACTTGAAAAAAAATTAGCTACTCATAATTGAACTAAGAGTAAAATGAGAATTTATTAAAATATGTAGAAAATACAAGATGGAGAAGGAATTATAGAAAATGGAACTAAAAAATAAATTCAAGGGTGTCAAATTAGGAAGGGAGCTCCTTTTTTATAGATACATTAAGTAAATCATGATCATCAGATTAAAAATAATTTGGACGCTCAAGATTGCGCCACGTCATCGGTCAACAGTATGCGGTTTGACCACGTTGTATGCACAATAAGGCGGCTTGAATAGTGATGCGGTTTGGTTGTAAATAATTCCGTGTATATGCATGTACTGTACGCACGATTTTTGGTCTTTTAACATGCTGCCACGTCACCGATGAACAATACATAAGAATTTTAGTCCAATAGGATCGTGACAACTCATCGGTCAATGTCACATCATCGGTCAATACCACGTCATCGTTCCGTATATGGGAACAGTATCGTGAACAGTAACATGGACAGTACTGGCCTATCCTCGATTACGATAATCTACTCAACATCAAACCCAGTAAAAGGGCATGCTAGTAGCCACATTTATCATTATTTGTCCGCCATATTTGATTCTGAACGAATTGTGGATCATGAAGTTTCGACCATCTTGCATAAGGGTGGACGAGCAACCATATTTATCTCAATTTATATGGTTTGTTTGATTCCATGTAAATGATGGATCATGAGGTTTTTGACCATCTCGCATAAGGGTGGACAAGCAACCATATTTATCTCAATTTATATAGTTTGTTTGATTCCATGTAAATGATGGATCATGAGGTTTTTGACTATCTCGCATAAGGGTAGGCGAGCAGCTACCTTTATCTCAATCTATGCTGTCTATTTGATTCCACGTGAATGGCAGATCATGAGATTTTCAACCATTTTGCATAAGGGTAGACGAGCAGCCCACCTTTATTACTATTTGCCTTGCATATTTTGATTTAGAGTGAATGATGGATCATGAGGTTTTCCATCATCTCTCAAAAGGAATCGCCACAAGTTTTGTGAAGATTTGCAGCAAGCATTTCTATGAAAATCATCATACGCTGATTAAGGGTACCCGAGGTACCCCAAGCCAGAAAGTCACTCTTCAAATACACTAAGAGGAACTCTAAGAAAGCTTGAGATAAACAACAAGCATATTCGAAGGAATCACCATATGTTTGACAAAATTAGGTTGTTCCACCATGAATTAACAACAATAAGCATGTCTAAGTAAATCGTGATACACTGATGAGACAAGATTAAGGGTACCCATAGTATTCAAGGTATCCTATGACAGAAAATCATTCCTCGTATACATCAAGAGGAACCCTAAGAAAGCTTAAGATGAGCAGCAAGCATATCTGGAGGAATTGTCATATGTTTGATGAAATTGGGTTGTTCTGCCATGGAGTAACAGATGGCTCAATAAATATCCAAGTTTAAGGGTACCCGAGGTGCCCCATGCGCCTCGTCAGTAATGCCGAACAAGGTGACACAATAGGATGGTTATCTTCAACTTTATCCTTTAGGATATGAGGATCAACAAAAGTGCTAGAAATAACAGAAACACAAGCATCGGTATCAGGGGTACCTTATGGCGACTTCATCTGAGATACCCCAGCTGATCTCTATGGGCTTTCAGACCAAGATTTTTGGGAGTCCTGCTATTCTCAATTGCCTTCAAGATAGCCGGCTTGTCTACCTAGTTCTCCACTATTAGCACCACCAGCCCTAGATCAGCACTCCATTCCTCAGTCATGATGCGCTCAAAAGCATTATCAATTATGTTTTTCTGTCGAGGTACTAAGCCCTTAAGCTTAATTTAAAGCTTCTCAGTGTCTTCTACCTTATGGGCCTCCTCCTCTGAAACTTCATCAAAGTGTCCCCTCCAAGTCTTGTTCACTCCAGAGAGCTTCCCTTCATGAGGTTGGAGTCTATCTTTCTTTTTTGTGTAAAGAGGGTACCCTTAAACTGCTAGAAAAGGAGCATTGTGATTTTCTTTTTGTCCCTAGAGCAAGTGGAGGAAATGTATTATTAAATAAAGTAGATTTTGGGGTAACCGATGAACTGCTTCTCAAATGGCAAAAGAAGGCATCGAAGCCTTTACCATAATGATCTATACACGACAATCGTTAAAAAACAAATTATGGGCAATGGTGGGGTACCCTAACAATACCCTCTTACCATATTTGGTGTTTTTCCTTAGAAATATATGAAACATTTTGATCAATCAGCTCCGTCCTTTCCAACATGTCTAAATTGGTAGCCATTTATGAGGAAATGGAACCCATCTTCCATTTTTGGGTTCTCAGGGTACCCCTAGAGGCGCCCTCTACTCAGCTAATCATCGTGCTAAACTTCATATCACCACGTGTCGCGCTTACTTTTTATGTAAGTTTCTTTTGCCTTAAATACTTCTCGCTAAAAGAAACTAGAGGGATGTTGTTTGAGGGAAAAAACAGGAAAGATAGCAGAACGTCACGTGTTGACGAATGGAATAACTTCAATGTAATCTGAGGTATCCGGCATGATTCGAGGTACCCCGCACGATTAGAGATACCTGGCATGATTAGAGGTACCTGTCATGATTTGAGGTACCCGGTACGATCAGGGGTACCCCGCATAACTCTAAAGTAACTCGAGGTACCCAACATAGATTGGGGTACCCCGTATAATTTGAGGTACTCGGAATAACTCCAACATAATTCAAGGTACTCGGAATGACTCGAGGTACTCGAAATAACTCCAAAATAATTCAAGGTACCCAGAATAACTCGAGGTACCTAACATAATACGAGGTACCCCGCATAACTTCAGAGTAACTCGAGATACCCCGTATAGATCGGAGTATGCCACGTTTCCAAAAGGGTGAGATACGCCGCGAACGCCTTCTTGATTCTCAAGCATGCACATAACAGCCCAAAAATTATAAAAAGGTAAAAGGACGTCAGAGGCTTGAAAAGGGATAACCAATAGCCAAAAAAGATAAGCCACGTGGTAACTGAGGTACTTCATATATAAATGTGTCTAGGTTTTATTCTCCAGGATATTCTCATTCACTCATGAACACTCACACTCTGAAAAATAAGTTTTCTTAAACCTTAAATCCTGATTTACAGAGGGTTGGCCAGCTCTCTTTGCCATCAAAAGCTTGAGTTTGGTAACTTGAGCATCGGAGTGTGAACGTCAAGTACCCTGGCTTCACCTCTAACCTCTATTTCACTGTTTTGTAGGCGTGAAGCTCATTTGGAAGGACTTTTTCTTGGTTCTAACCTTTCTCCATTGTTGCCACTCCTTCTTGCCTTTTCATCTCCCCCGAATTTCAGATACACTACACACAATAAACCAATAAGGTACCCCGTCTCTCCTAATAATACAAATTTCTTGTTCTAGATAGATTTCTCATTTCATACCCCCAAAATCTGTCGAAAACAAAGGTTATATTTTACAGCGTTTAACATTCTGGATTAATTCCCAATCTTTTGAATCTCTCAGGAATCAATGTCTCACCAAAATAAATAACCTTATTAAGAGATATGTGCAAGTTTATTTATTTCTAAATATCCTTAACTCATCCTTTCGAATACAGGTTTATCGGCCTCTCATTATCTACTTCAAACCTCTTTTCTTTTATATGAATTTCACAGGAAAGCAAGAATAAGCAAACAATCGACAGAATTTTGATGGTTATTATAACTTTGATAAATTTAATTAAGCAGCCTCCTGCATCTAAATATCCTTTATTGATCTACACAAGCAAGAAATTAAGCTAAAGACTTTGCAGAGGCTGTAACGACTCTAATTGCATTGCTAATTTAAGGCTTGACATTTGGGCTTATAAGCACTTAGATCCCTCTCTTTATGAACTGGCTTTTAAAAATAAGTTGTACATAATGTGTGCCTAATAATTAGTAACAAAGAAGAATTTTTTCCCCTTATGGAAGGCCCTTGTCCCCATATATAACACCCATAGGTTATACCCTAAGTTACTTTTTGTTGATACAATCAGCCACTCACTCCCATTAATCAATTTCTTATTCGATTTTCACCCCACATTCCAGGAAAGGTCTTTATATTTGTCTCTCCATATCATGCTTATGTACTATTTAGAATAGAAGAAAAATATTTGCCATATGTTTACAATTTAACTAAATTCCAACAATATTTATTGTTGCTGCTAAGCCTATGAACAATCAAATATGCATTTATGTATGGTTACTGATATGTTGAATTTAATCTGAATAATAACAATAAAATTGGTCAAAAAATAAAAACAATACAATTACTAAATCCAAAAGCTTTTCTATTAAGAATTTTTAATGGTTGCCAAAAGCACCGTTCTCTTTCTCTCACATACGTTTTTAGTCATTTTTCTCCACTTCACTCAACCCACCCTCAAATGCCATTTGGGCTTGCGGTCCTAAGTACTCCATATATAAAATAGATTTCTCGTTGTATGTAAGTTAGATCTCTTAACTATAATACACGTGTTTTTATTTCGAGTCTTAATAAATTTGACATTGAAGATATCAAAATATTATGATAATTAAAAAAACCATAAATTAAAAATATCTATATAGCTACCCTTAAAGCTCTAGTCAAAATAATTTTTTAAGATAAAATTATTATTTAGTATGAGATAAGTATATACCATTTTTCAACTTCCTAGCTAAAACATCAATATGGTATCTACAATAAATGTCACCATATAATGACAAGATTATGCCATTAGTAGTCTCAATTTTACTACTATATATGTGCCTTAACACACTTGAACACAATATGTTGCTGTAAACAATAAGGGGGAAAAATCAAAGTTAAAAAGTATAAGTCCTAGAAAAGCTAGCTATGAAGTAAAAATAGAACATAGATATCATATAGATATATATTTATACACATATACTTGAAAGAGACAACCAAAATGGCATGCTATTAAGCATTAGTTAAAGACACTTTTGTTTCAAACCTTAGTGATGATCCTTTACAAATATGTTTAACTCACTTTGGTTTAGATTTTGATATTGATAGATCAGTCGATGAGGTCAACGCTCTACTTGACTCAGCACCATCTATGGACACTAATAAAATAAAAGTCAAGAGTTGAACAACTAGCACCATCAGAAAAGAAACTCATCCCATCATCAGAATCACCACCGAAACTCGAGCTCTAACCATTGCCCAACACTCTGAAATATGCATTTTTGGGAGAAGAAAGTTCTCTGCCGGTAATCATCTCATCATCCCTAAATGACGAATAAAAAGGTAAGTTGTTGGATGTTTTAAAAGAGCACAAAGGAGTATTAGGATGGACCATAGCGGACATAAAAGGTATAAACCCAGTACACTGAATGCATTACATTCACCTTGATGAAAATATTAAACCTACTGGGGAAATGCAACGTCGGTTAAATCCTAATATGAAAGAAGTTTTTAGAACGGAAGTCCTTAAGCTATTAGATGCATGTATCATTTACCCAATATCTGATAGTTCTTGGGTCAGTCCTGTGCAAGTTGTCCCCAAAAAGTCAGGAGTCACAGTAGTTACGAATGCCGATAATGAATTGATACCCACTAGAGTGACTACAAGATGGCGTGTATGCATTGATTATAGAAAGTTGAATTCTGTCACATGTAAAGACCATTTTTCTTTACTATTTATCGATAAAATGCTTGATAGATTAGCAGACCATGAATTTTATTGCTTTCTAGATGGCTATTCAGGTTATAATAAGATTCCCATAGCACCAAAAGATCAAAAGAAAACTACTTTCACTCGTCCTTTTGGCACATTTGCATATAAGAGGATGTTATTTGGATTATATAATGCACCTGCTACATTTCAACAATGCATGTTAAGCATTTTTTCTGATATGGTTGAACGATTCCTTGAAGTCTTTATGGATGATTTTTCTGTCTTTAGTGACTCGTTTGATCAATGTTTACATCATCTAACACTAGTTTTGCAGAGATGTATCGAGAAGAACTTAGTTTTTGACAAAGCCAAGATGGATCTCATTTCTAATCTTCCTCTACCCAAAATAGTCAGAGAAGTAAGATCTTTCTTTGGGCGTGCTTGTTTTTATAGACGTTTTATTAAAGATTTTAGCAAAGTTTCTAGACCTTTATGCAATCTACTTGCTAAGGATGTACCTTTTGTCTTTGATGATTCATGTCTTGTGGCATTTGAAAAATTAAAGCAGTTGTTGACATCATCACCTATCATCTAACCCCCAAATTAGAGCTTACCATTCGAGCTCATGTGTGATGCATCTGATTATGCGGTAGGAGCAGTATTAGGTCAAAGAGTTAATCGAATTCCCCATGTTATTTACTATGCTAGTATGACATTGAATGATGCACAATTGAACTATTCAACTACTGAAAAAGAAATGCTAGCAGTAGTGTTTGCATTAGAGAAATTTCGATCTTATCTCATTGGTTGTAAAATAATTGT
>MKYO02030847.1:669481-712984 GCA_002013955.2 Citrus medica | reverse complement strand
CTCAGAAAGAAGATTACAACTGGCAGAACTTGAAGAAATTCGCAATGATGTATACGAAAATGCCAAGATTTACAAGCAACGAATGAAAGTCTTTCACGACAAGCAAATTATGAGAAAATCTTTCACTCCAGGTCAGAAAGTGCTTTTATTCAATTCTCGTTTGCACCTATCCCAAGTAAGTTACGCTCTCGATGGTCTGGTCCCTTTATTGTTCATACTGTTTTTCCACATGGGGCAATTGAAATTAAGGACCCAAAGAACGGTGTCACGTTTAAAGTTAATGGTCAAAGATTAAAGTCATATCTAGAGTACCAACCACATGGAGAAGACACCGAAATAAATTTGAGTGACCCACCAGATTTGAATTGATTTGTTTTCTTCTTTCGGTGATTTGATTTTTTTTCTTTCTTTTTATTATTCTTTTGCTAATTAAAATTATTTTTGCATAAGTGTGTTTGCTTAACCATTAAGTTTTTTTTTTCAACCATTAAGTTTTTTTTTCTTATCATTATTAATTATAAGTACCATACTTAGATCGTTCCTCTTAAACATTCTTAAACCACTTCAACGTGTCAAAACTCATCTCAAAAGGCAGATTCAATCTTGTAAAACACATCGTATTTGGGCTCTGCAACCACCAGAGTTAGTATCCTATGTTTAGGGTTTAGAAAGCCAACTCAGAGACATTGAGAGAAGTGTTTACGACATCCAGTTGGAGCTTGAGGTAAATTCAATAAGAGGACGATTTTAATTTTCTTTGTATGTTTTAATTTATTTTTCTGTTTGTGTGCTTTAGTTTGATACCCCGGTGAAGTGGCGGATAACGGTACTCTATGACAATCAAGTCGGTTACTTCAGTTTCCCATAATAACTGATATTTTGAGGCGAAGGTATGGATAGAAACAAGATTTTAGCGAAACTTCACAAGCGATTCCCTTCACTTCCTCAGAATGCCCTCCTTACAATCTATAAAGGTCAGTCCGAACGCATGCGATTGCTCATGAGGAATAACATACCTGTTGACATCCGTTGGTTAATCGAGGCTAAAGTACGATTGCCAAGTGAGTTACCTCCAAAATTTATTGCATACATGCCTGGTTGGGGTGAAGGAAATTATGCAAGAAAATGACGAGCTCGAAGAATTTCTGTTGCTTGTCATAAGTGTGCCAGAATGAGTTGCGATAAAAACCCATGTTCTTTAGGAATGGTGTCTGATAATAGGGAAGATAAGATTCAATTAATTAGGGATGGCTTGAATAAGGAGTCATTGGATGATATCCTTCTGTCTCTTGAAACGCATCCCAGAGGATATGTGCAAGGAGCAATTCTCCAGTTATGGTCATTATTCCAGAAAGAGCATGCACGATATAGTCTCAGGAACCTGACTATAAACGACCCTATTTGCCAGTTTATAAGAAAACTGGATAGGAAGCCTATCCTCGACCCATAGAGGGCGTTCAAGCCATTTCTGGACGTAAAACCAAAGGAAGATATGAGCCACAGTCGCAACCACCTGTAAATATCCTTTTACTTTACTGTTATTTTATTTCATTTCACTGTTGTTTTATTGTTTGCATTATCGTCTTTAATAATTTTATTACTGTTTGTTGTTTTTTCCTTTTTACTGTTTACTTTTTGACTATCGAGCCATGTGCTTTACGCGTTATTTGACACTGACATGCCACCTCATACACAGTTGTGATCCACTGTCACCAAGATTCTTAAATATGACTCTTTGTTAAGCACTCACAAATTGTTTTTGAGAAATATTCCAATGACAGCTACTCCCAATAGACAATTCAAGAACATTTGTGTGCTTTCTGGATTTACCTATGGCAAACATAAAGAGCTCATTGATGCAGCCATAGATCTTGGTTGAAGCATAGCAGAGAGAAAATTACACTTGGTGTATGGAGGAGGTAACCGAGGGTTATCAAAATTGGTCTCAGAAGCTGCTTTTGTCAGAGGAAGCCAAGTGTTAGGCATCATCCCAAGAGTCCTAAAACCTTTGGGCAGTTTGTCTGACTCATCGACTGGAGAAGAGTTAGTCGTCTCAGGTATGCAAGAACGAATAACTAAAATGCTTAATTATACTGATGCTTTTATTTTCCTTCCAGGAGATCTTGCAACACTAGAGGCACTTATCACACTAGCATCTTGGGCCCATCTGCACATTCACCAGAAACCCATCGGTTTGTTAAATGTCAATAATTTTTATGCTGGCTTCATCGTATTTCTTAACCATGCAATAAAAAACTATTTCATTCCTTTCAATGCGAAAAAGCTTTTTATTTGTGCTCACTCTGCTAATGAGCTACTTGATATGTTACAAGCTTATAAACTGGAGCCAGACCCCTGGACCTTTGTGTTAGAGTATTCAAATAATGACGGTAACAGTAGCCGCAGTAAGAAGTACAAATTAGATTTAACTCTCCGCCTGTAAATATTTTCTTCTGTGTTACACCACCCAGGTGATGTCTTCTAAACTCTACTTCTTTCCTTTAAAACATTGAGGACAATGTTTCGTTCTGGTTGGGGGGAGGGAATAGTCGACAATTGTGGAATCTTGGTTAAGTTTTTACTAATTTTTTGTTGTAGAAACTAACTGTTGCTAACTTTTTGTGTTGAAGATGGCTGAATATGGAGTGTAGTGATTCTAGAAACGCATCTTCATCGTTTAAAAAAAAAATTGAGACATTTTCTTTTTCTTTATTATGTTTTGATGTTCATTTTTCTTCTTCTTTTTAATTTCTCCTTTATAAATAATTTTCAAATTTTTTTTGAGTCGAAGATGGCTGAATATGGAGTGTAGTGCCTCTAGAAACGCATCTTCTTAAGTTAAAAAAAATCATTTTCGTTTTCTATCATTTTCTAATTAGCTTTTCTACATCATTTTCACATTTCTACATGTATATTTTCCTTTCATGTTTAGAATAGGTTGGGGGGTAGGATGTTGTTTTAAAAAAAATTGTGATTTGTTTTAACATTGGATGACATGATGAATTTTACATTTTAATATTTGTATTATCTTTAGTCTGAAGTGATATTACGCTATGTTTGTTACTCTACATGTTGATGTTGGAAACAAATATGAGTTGCTTAAAGGAATGAACATGTCATAATAAGTACCAAGTGAGTTTTGAGCCTATTTTTTTTCTTGGAGAGTAAGTCTTTTTGCCTATTCTTTATACAACTTAACAGTTTATTATTGTATACATGATCTCTAGATTTCTTTTGAGTTAACCCTTAAAAAAATTGTAAAAAAAAAGAGAAAAAAAAGTGTGTTGCTACATATAGAGGCCCATCTAACTAATAAATATGGAAGATTATTTAGAGCTTTAAAAGACGATGGAAAGACCATCTTTGATCCGTTTGAGCCTTTCTAGCCATTCCTTTTATCAAATATCCATAGTTAACCCTTTTGAGCCTTAAAAAAAAATATTTTCTTTGTCAAACTTATCATCTTGACCCACTCCGATTTGAAGTATTACTCAATATCTTACAAGTTTCATCACCAATTTATGTTTGAGAAAAATGTAAATAAATATTTTGTATAGTGAAGTTATGCCTAGTTCAAAAAAAAAATTGTTGTTCAAAAATAAAAATAACAATAATAAGTGAAATCCACCTTGCAACTTCCAAAAAAAAAATTCCTTCGCATTTTTCTCAAACATATACTTTGTTTTCCTTATTTCCCTTCTTTGTTAATCATGTCCCTAGCCTACGTTACGTCCTAATAAAAGTCCTTCTTGATTTTAGGGAACTATAGTCTGAAGTAGAAGCTAGTTATATGGGCTAAAAAGATGTAGTGATGCATAAAAAAAATAAATAAATTAGGTTGAGTAGCATTTTTATTTGACTTGAGATCGTATTATTTCTAAGTTGAGGGCGTATTTCTTTCATCTTGGTGAGAGCATGTGATATCATTTCTTGATTATTTTCTCTCAATTACTATTCATTAGAGTGACTATTTTTATTGGGTTTAATTTCTTTGTGATAGTGTCACTACTTCCAGTGAGATTTTGGGGTTTGACATGTCATTCTTAAAGGTAGCTATTGAAATACAAGTATGCAACTCAAGAGGGGGGGGGGTGAATTGGGATTCTACAAATTATTCAATTTATTAAAGAAAATCTTAATGCAATAATAAATCAAATTCAAAACAATAACAATTAAGATGATCACAATATAAAAAGATAAGGAAAGAGGGATTCAAACACCGAGATTTTTACGTGGTTCGGCCAAC
This sequence comes from Citrus medica, assembly GCA_002013955.2. Lineage (NCBI taxonomy): Eukaryota > Viridiplantae > Streptophyta > Magnoliopsida > Sapindales > Rutaceae > Citrus > Citrus medica. The sequence continues at coordinate 708,738 of MKYO02030847.1, read as the reverse complement.
CTCGCCTACGTCCACGCCTCCAAGCTTTCCGGGCTTGAGGATTCCACTAAGCAAGCCTCCAAGGCTTCAAATGCTTACACTTGACTTCCAAGGTGTCAATGGACCTTTACAACAAGAGATTATTCCCAATCTCTTAACCCAAGTGTATCCCAACACTTACAATCACTCAAAGTAAAAGATTACAAACTGTTTTTGCCTCTCACAATATATAAGATTACACAATGATGCTTAATATGTGAATAGATGAAGCAAGAGTGTGTTCTAAGCTCTATGAAGGTTGTATTCTCGAATATTAGCTCAATGGTCGTGTTGTGATCAATCTTCTTTGAATTTGAATGAGCTTATTTATATCTGGAGCTGAAAATCTAGCCGTTACAAACTGTCGGACAGAAAACGGTTCGCCGTTAGTAATAAACGGTTAGCCGTTTCGATTGATCAAAGTTACCGTTGGACCAGATTTCAAATAAACGGTTTGCCGTTTACGTTTAACCTTTCGCCGTTAACTTCCAGAGACCTGCAAGATGAACATCGGTTATCCGTTTACACTAAACGGTTAAGGACTTGCGTGAAGTGGCTTCTCTGGATACTATCGGTTAACCGTTTGTAATAAACGGTGCGCCGTTTGACTCCAGTAACCTGCAAAACAAATTTGGCCTCATCAGTGCCAGAGGAGGACAACCTTCAATTCTGGACGTTATCGGTTAACCGTTTAAAATAAACGGTTCACCGTTAGTTTCCAGTAGCCTTTCCATTTTGGGTGTTTTCCGTTAACCATAAACGGCTAGAGGGTTAGGAAATGTGTTGCTCTCTGCCTTTAATCGGTTAACCGTTTGAAATAAACGGTTTACCGTTAATTTCCAGTAACCTTCCCATCTTTTGTGTTTTCCGTTTTTCATAAACGGTTAGAGGGTTAGGAAATGTGTTGCTCTCTGCCTTTAATCGGTTAACCGTTTGAAATAAACGGTTTACCGTTAATTTCCAGTAACCTTCCCATCTTTTGTGTTTTCCGTTTTTCATAAACGGTTAGAGGGTTAGGAAATGTGTTGCTCTCTGCCTTTAATCGGTTAACCGTTTGAAATAAACGGTTTACCGTTAATTTCCAGTAACCTTCCCATCTTTTGTGTTTTCCGTTTTTCATAAACGGTTAGAGGGTTAGGAAATGTGTTGCTCTCTGCCTTTAATCGGTTAACCGTTTGAAATAAACGGTTTACCGTTAATTTCCAGTAACCTTCCCATCTTTTGTGTTTTCCGTTTTTCATAAACGGTTAGAGGTTTAGGAAATATGTTGCTCTCTGCCTTTAATCGGTTAACCGTTTTAAATAAACGGTTCACCGTTTATAACCAGAATTGCAATTTTAAACAAGTTTTTGTAGAGAATCTCTTTCTAATTTGAAAGTCCATCTTTTATGAAGAAATAAGGCAATGAATAAAAGGGCTTTCATTTATTAAGAAATATCTCCATTATTTTTTTTTGTCAAAAACCATATAAAATTTGTTATCATCAAAATCAATATTATTAACATATTTATGTTAACAATCTCCCCCTTTTTGATGATGACAAATTCTAATCAATGTTTAGCTCCCCCTTAATATGTGCTCCCCCTAAGTGTATGGCCAGATTGAGACATGTTTTAATAACAGGATTATTGCTTAAGAAAACAATTTTAAATTCATTCTTAATCTCCCCATTTTAATCCCCATTTTAAATCCTTTTTACAATAAATCCATTTTTAAAAATCATAAGTATCTCCCCCTTCATCATCAAAAAGAAAAGAGAGAATAGGAAAAATGCAAATCCGTTAAAGAAGTTACCCAGCTTTGGCGAGCGAAAATTTTGGCAGAGTTTCCCCTTAAAAATGATCAAAACCACTAATACAAAATGAGATAGAACACTTCCAAAAATAGATTAACACCAACTTCATCTTTCAACAAGCCAACAACTCCATGAACAATATCCACAAAACAACACTCCAATATCCACAAATATACTAACACTCCAATATCTAACAAATATACTAACAATCAGTAATCACAAATCATCAATCATCTAATCATCAAGAACATCACACACATATGCATCAAAAAAAATATAAATGCAAACAACCAAAATATGAAATGTATGTGCGAAAACAGAACTCAGAAACTACGGAGGCGGAGAAGATGTGCTCCCCGGATCATAGTCGAAATAGCGGAGAAGAATGCGCTGTCCGGCGATAAGCTCGAGCTGCTGGTCAATGCTCTGCTGCTGGAAAGTCTGAAAGTCAGAGCGGAGCTGCTGGTGGTCACGGGAAATGCTGTCCAACCGATCAAGAATCAGCTGCTGGCGCTCCGAGATCCGGTGAACATCAGCAACCAACTGCTGGACAACGTCTGACGCAGGAGGCTGAACTGAAGCTGATGGCGGCATAGCAGCGGATGGCTGCTCAGGAACAGCAGATGGCTCAGGAGGCGGCATAGCGGCAGATGGCTGCGCAGGAACAGCAGATGGCTCAGGAGCAGGAGGCGGCTCGGAAGAGGAGGGAATGTCAGTATCCAACGCATGCTCCTCAGAGGCTGAGTCATCAGGAGGCCGAGGAACAAACCGACGACGCGGAGGAGGAGGATGAGCTCCTAATCTAAAGTCAGGAAGCTGATCTGGAGAATAGACATCATTGAGCATCCGATCGTCCTCCGGAGCAATCAAGGTATCCCGGTTTTTGGAGTTGCTTGTCTTTATCCACACTCCATTCTTCCTAGAAAAACCAATACTAGTCATGGCCTCGGAACCAATCCGTCGAGGCTCCATATGTCCAGTATCAAGAAGTGGAACCTCAAAGTGACGCAGTATCTTAGTGATGATACTGCCATAAGGAAGCAAGCGATGGTTGACCACTGGAGTACTCAACATATGACGCACAATAATATACCCGAGGTTAATGGGACGATCTGTAAGAAGGCTATCTAATAGGGCAACGTCCAACCTCGTAACCTCATCCGAGTGACCCTTCCTAGGTGTCACTATGTGCTGTAAAATAGAGTGAAGAATGCGAACTTGGAGTGGTAAAAGTTGAGACCGAAACGGAAGCAAACAAATCTCATCCGATAAGTCTCGACGACGACATATATTACGGACCCCATGAGTATGAGAAAAACTGTCAAAAGAAAGGGCTTTCCTAGAGGTGTATATATCAAGCCCCTCACAAGGGATACCAAGAAGGTCAGCTAAGTCCGCATCATCAAAATCTATTTGCACACGGCCGACTTGAGTAACTATCCTATTTGAGCGAGTGTCGGAGATTTGCATGTTCGAATAAAATACTCGCACTAAGTTTGGATAGACTCGATCATCAAAATCAATACCAGACTCCCAAGGCAGAAGCATATCCCGAATACTTCTACCACATACAACTAAGTTGCGGAAATCATCAATATCAACAAAAAAAGGATCAAGTACCTTTCGACCATCAAAGCGATCTTCGAACCGCTTAGCCAAGGCAGGTGTGGGGAAGTGAATCCTTGCAAATTCAGAGACCTCCCGAGGTGGTATGGGATTCCTTGGAGGCACAGATTTTCGCCTGGGATTTCTCCGAGATGATTCAGCCATGGAAATACGTAATGGAACGAAAGAAAATCGATAGAAGGTTTAAGGAAGAGTAGAGAATGTGAGTAGGACGATCAATTTGGTTGAAGAAAGGTGGAAATCGGATTAGGAACAAGGAAATCCGACCCGCGACAGTTTAGGGTTTAGATTTGGGATTTTGGAATTTTGGGCTCGATTTGAAGTTTTGAATCGGTAGAATTGTTCTAAAGGTGATAAGAAATGATTTTGAAGGTTTGATTTGGCAAGGAAAGCAAGAAAAATGAGGATTTGAGGACGGAGAAACCTTCGGCTGCGCAACAATGGTGGAAACGGTGAAAGGGCAACTGGAGAAGGAGAAGAAAACCTTTGAACAGTTTATATACTTCGCGAAAACGGTTAACCGTTTATTTAAACGGTTAAAGGGTAACTTCCAGAGGCTGAAGAAAGGGAAACGGTGAAAGCCTAAGCGCTTAACGGCTAAGGAGTAACTGTTAGAGGACTCTCTGTTGAAAAACGGTTCACCGATTGTGGCAAACGGTGAAAGGGTAAACGGACAGACACATAATCTCGTTTCTGGAATTAAACGGTGATCCGTTTATAGTAAACGGCTAACCGTTTATTTTATCTGTAATTTCGCACATTTGATTTAATTTTTGGCCAGCAAATAATATATTCCAAGATCATTTAATTGATCTGAAAATATTTTATGAGCCAATTTAATGCATGATTCATGGACATGTTTTCAACCAATCAATTCATATAATCAAGAGTTATCAATGCAAATTCATCATTTGTCTACCAAGCTCAAGCATTTCATAAATAGTAATCAATCAATTCAGTACACTCAATAGCATGAATAGAGATGTTAATGCAAAAATTTCATCATCCCAAGTTCATGCCGAATTTTTGAAAATTGTTCTTCGCAAAGCGGTTTTGTGAAAATATCGGCAAGTTGTTTTTCCGTGGAAATAAACTCTAATGCAATATCTCCCTTTTGAACATGATCTCTCAAGAAATGATGTCTTATTTCTATATGCTTGGTTCGAGAGTGTTGAATGGGATTCTTTGAAAGATTTATAGCACTAGTATTATCACACTTAATAGGAATTTGTTCAAGATTAATGCCATAATCTCTAAGTGTTTGTTTCATCCAAAGTGCTTGTGCACAACAACTTCCGGCAGCTATATATTCAGCCTCGGTAGTTGAAAGTGCAACAGAATTTTGTTTCTTGCTAAACCATGAAACAAGAGAGTGTCCTAGAATATAGCAAGTTCCACTAGTGCTCTTCCTATCCACTTTATAACCAGCAAAATCCGCATCCGAAAAACATGTTAAATCTATATGAGTTCCCCTAGGATACCAAAGGCCAATATCTATGGTTCCACTCAAATAACGGAAAATTCTTTTAACAGCGAGCAAATGAGATTCCTTGGGACATGACTGAAATCTTGCACACAAACATACACTAAACATGATATCGGGTCTACTTGCAGTCAAATAAAGTAGGGATCCGATCATACCTCGATACATTTTGATATCCACTTCTTTGCCTTTTTCATCTTTGTCCAGCTTGGTTGTTGTGCTCATTGGTGTATTTTTGGTCTTTGAGTTATCGATGCCGAATCGTTTGAGTAGATCTTTTACGTACTTGGCTTGATTTATGAAAATTCCTTCCTCGTTTTGTTTGATTTGAAGTCCAAGGAAGTACTTCAACTCTCCCATCATACTCATCTCAAATTCTTTGCTCATACACGATGAAAATTCTTTACACAACAACTCATTAGTAGAACCAAAAATAATATCATCAACATAAATTTGAACAATAAGTATGTCTTGGTTCTTATGCTTAACAAATAGAGTAGTATCCGCTTTACCCATAGAAAAGTCATTTTCTAGCAAGAAATTTTTAAGTCTATCATACCATGCTCTAGGTGCTTGTTTTAATCCATACAAGGCTTTAAGCAACTTATAAACATGATTTGGAAATTTTTCATTTTCAAAACCAGGAGGTTGTTTCACATAAACTTCCTCCATAATATATCCATTTAAGAAAGCACTCTTGACATCCATTTGATATAAAATAAAATCCTTATGACATGCATATGCTAACAACATCCTAATGGATTCTAACCTTGCTACAGGTGCAAAGGTTTCATCAAAATCAATTCCTTCCTCTTGGTTGTAACCTTGAGCCACTAATCTAGCTTTGTTTCTTACAACCACACCGGATTCATCCATCTTATTTCTAAACACCCATTTAGTACCTATTACAGATTGATGTTCAGGTTTAGGAACTAATTCCCACACATTGTTTCTTTCAAATTGATTTAACTCCTCTTGCATTGCCATAATCCAAGATTCATCATTTTCTGCATCCTCAAAGGATTTTGGTTCAATTTGAGAGATGAATGCATTATGCTCACAAGTATTTCTAAGTGATGATCTAGTTGTAATACCTCGTGAGGGATCTCCTAAAATTACGTCTTTAGGGTGAGAAGAGACATACCTCCACTCCTTGGGGAGTGTTTGAGAAGTACCTTCATTTTGCTCCACATTTGGTTCTTCATGATGTTCCTCTTGAATCCCATGTGGTGCATCTTCTTGATTGTCATTTGATGCTTCTTCTTCTTGTTGTTCTTCTCCTGCATCATCATCAACAACGACTTTCTCCGTAGAGGAGGGGTTAGACTCATCAAATGTGACATGCATAGATTCCTCCACAACTAAAGTTCTTTTGTTATAGACTCTATAAGCTTTGCTTGAATTTGAATAACCAAGAAAAATACCAACATCAGATTTTGGATCAAATTTACCAAGATTATCTTTTGTGTTCAAAACAAAACATTTGCATCCAAAAACTTTAAAATAGCCAATGTTGGGTTTTCTATTTTTCCAAAGCTCATATGGAGTTTTATTAAGATTAGGTCTAATCAACACCCGATTTAAAACATAACAAGCGGTGTTGACGGCTTCGGCCCAAAAATATTTTGGTAATGCATTTTCATTCAACATGGTCCTAGCCATTTCTTGAATAGATCTATTCTTTCTCTCAACAACTCCATTTTGTTGTGGAGTTCTAGGTGATGAAAATTGATGCTCAATGCCTAGATTATTACAAAAACTCTCAAATGCATGATTTTCAAATTCTCCTCCATGATCACTCCTAATGCATACAATACCATGCCCTTTTTCATTTTGTAATTTCTTACAAAGCACTTTAAAAGCATCAAGAGCATCATCCTTATTGGCTAAGAATAATACCCATGTATATCTAGAATAATCATCCACTATCACAAATGCATAATATTTGCCATTTAGACTTGCATATCTAGATGGCCCAAAAAGATCTATGTGAAGAAGTTCAAGTGGTTTTGAAGTAGAAATATGGTTTTTATTCTTGAAAGAAGTTTTAATTTGTTTTCCAAATTGACAAGCTTCACAAATCTTATCCTTTTGAAAACCAATTTTCGGAAGACCTTTAACTAAATCATCTTTCGAAATTTTTGAAATCAAATCCATACTTGCATGTCCTAACCTTCTATGCCATAACCAACAATCATCATGTAATGCCGAAAAACATTTATCAAGAGTAGATGCACATTCTATGTCAATGATATAAACATTACCACATCTATTTCCAACAAAAAAGGTTTTGCCATCACATGAGTTCTCAATAACACAACTAAGTTTATCAAAGATAACTTTATAACCTTTGTCACATAATTGACTAATGCTAATTAAGTTGTGTTTCAAGTTTTCAACCAAACATACATTCTCAATTAGAGTTGAAGAGACTTTACCAACATTTCCAATTCCAAGAATTTTTCCTTTTGAATTGTCTCCAAAAGATACGTCTCCACCATTTTCAATTTTGGTGAAGCTTGAGAACCATGCATAGTTTCCGGTCATGTGCCTTGAACAACCGCTGTCCAAGTACCATTTGTTTTTCTTCTTCTTCAAGCCCTACAAGAAAAAGTCTCAAGTTTTAGGTACCCAAAGCTTTTTGGGTCCTTGAGAGTTAGCAACGGTTCCTTTTGGAACCCAAATGCATTTGACACCATAATATGCATTCCTTTTCACGGGACATCTAAATTTCATGTGACCATTTTGATTACAATAATGACATGTAATCTTATGATCATTTGTGGAGGTAGCTTTAACAAAATAATTCTTATAATACTTTTGCTTCAAGTTAGGCTTATATCCAAGTCCTCCTTTATCAAAAACACATTTTTGTGAGTTAAGCATATTATCCAACATCTTTTGCCCATTTGTAAATTTCAAAACAATTTCATTCAATTCATTACTCTTTTTCTTGAGCATTTCGTTCTCATTTTTCAGCTCATCTATGTGTGATTCTAGATGCTCATGTAAGATGCTAGGTTTCTCGTTTGATACTGCAATTTCATCATGCAAAGTTTTGTTCCCTACTTCTAGGCATACAATTTTTGCATTTAGAGATTCATTTTCAGTTTTAAGCTTTGCCATTTCCTTTTTAAGACATACATTCTTTTTACCAATCTTCATCAACTCATTATGCAAATCTTTAAAGGCATCATACAATTCATCATAGGTGGGATCACTTACCTCATTGAGATCATCATCTCCTCCTATTGCCATGAGTGCTAGGTTTGATACTTCTTGCGATCCTTCTTCATCACTTGATTCTTCCTCACTATCATCCCAAGTTGCAACCATTGCTTTCTTCTTGAGTTTGTTGATAAGTGGGCACTCCGATCTTATATGTCCAGGCTTCTTGCATTCATAGCATGTGATTGCCTCCTTCTTCTCCCTATGGTTCTTGAAGTTTCTGAAATTTCTTCGCTCTCCGGTTTTCTTGAAGAATTTTCTGAACCTCCTTGCTAGCATGGCTAGCTCTTCATCATCCGGTTCACTCTCTCCATCACTCTCATATTTTGAAGCTTTGAGAGCAATGCTTTTCTTCTTCTCCTCATGTCCTTTTTCTGCAGCTAAATCCTCTTCATATGAAATAAGAGAACCAATTAAATCATCAAGAGGTAAAGTATTTAAATCTTTGGCCTCTTCAATGGCGGTTCTTTTAGGTCTCCATTCTTTTGGAAGTGACCTAATAATTTTCTTAACTTTCTCACTATTTGAGAAGGTTTTCCCTAAGGCACCTAGGGTGTTCACTATGTCCGTGAATCTAGTATACATAGAATACACATTTTCATTTTGTTCCATTTGGAACAACTCATATTGACGAGTGTATCTACTGATTTTAGACTCTTTTACTTGATTTGTCCCTTCATAGACAACTTCAAGTTTGTTCCATATCTCTTGTGCACTTTCACAACTAGATACTCTATGGAATTCTTTCTTATCAAGGGCACAAAACAAAGCATTCATAGCCTTGGAGTTTAGAGACATTTTTCTCTTTTCTAACTCACTCCATTGACTTGATGGTTTAGGAATATCATCTCCTACTTCATCCTTAAACATAGGCATGAATGGACCGTCACAAACAACTTCCCAAATTTCATAATCTAAGGCTTGCAAGTAGATTCTCATTCTAGTTTTCCAATAAGCATAATCATTTCCATCAAAGAATGGTGGTCTAGTTGTGGATTGCCCTTCTCTAAAGGTTGAGTCATTTAGGGTTGCCATGGATCTTTTACTCTAGACGATTAAGTCTTAACAAGAGAACGAGGCTCTGATACCAATTGAAATACAAGTATGCAACCCAAGAGGGGGGGTGAATTGGGATTCTAAAAAATTATTCAATTTATTAAAGAAAATCTTAATGCAATTATAAATCAAATTCAAAGCAATAACAATTAAGATGATCACAATATAAAAAGATAAGGAAAGAGGGATTCAAACACCGAGATTTTTACGTGGTTCGGCCAACCTCGCCTACGTCCACGCCTCCAAGCTTTCCGGGCTTGAGGATTCCACTAAGCAAGCCTCCAAGGCTTCAAATGCTTACACTTGACTTCCAAGGTGTCAATGGACCTTTACAACAAGAGATTATTCCCAATCTCTTAACCCAAGTGTATCCCAACACTTACAATCACTCAAAGTAAAAGATTACAAACTGTTTTTGCCTCTCACAATATATAAGATTACACAATGATGCTTAATATGTGAATAGATGAAGCAAGAGTGTGTTCTAAGCTCTATGAAGGTTGTATTCTCGAATATTAGCTCAATGGTCGTGTTGTGATCAATCTTCTTTGAATTTGAATGAGCTTATTTATATCTGGAGCTGAAAATCTAGCCGTTACAAACTGTCGGACAGAAAACGGTTCGCCGTTAGTAATAAACGGTTAGCCGTTTCGATTGGTCAAAGTTACCGTTGAACCAGATTTCAAATAAACGGTTTGCCGTTTACGTTTAACCTTTCGCCGTTAACTTCCAGAGACCTGCAAGATGAACATTGGTTATCCGTTTACACTAAACGGTTAAGGACTTGCGTGAAGTGGCTTCTCTGGATATTATCGGTTAACCGTTTGTAATAAACGGTGCGCCGTTTGACTCCAGTAACCTGCAAAACAAATTTGGCCTCATCAGTGCCAGAGGAGGACAACCTTCAATTCTGGACGTTATCGGTTAACCGTTTTAAAATAAACGGTTCACCGTTAGTTTCCAGTAACCTTTCCAACTTGTGTGTTTTCCGTTAACCATAAACGGCTAGAGGTTTAGGAAATGTGTTGCTCTCTGCCTTTAATCGGTTAACCGTTTAAAATAAACGGTAAACCGTTAATTTCTAGTAACCTTCCCATCTTTTGTGTTTTCCGGTTTTCATAAACGGTTAGAGGTTTAGGAAATATGTTGCTCTCTGCCTTTAATCGGTTAACCGTTTGAAATAAACGGTTCACCGTTTATAACCAGAATTGCAATTTAAACAAGTTTTTGTAGAGAATCTCTTTCTAATTTGAAAGTCCATCTTTTATGAAGAAATAAGGCAATAAATAAAAGGGCTTTCATTTATTAAAAAATATCTCTATTATTTTTGTCAAAAACCATATAAAATTGGTTATCTTCAAAATCAATATTATTAACATATTTATGTTAACAGCTATGACAAAGTCTACTAGGCTGATTTCATGTGGATGGTTGATGTGGGTGTGATGCTTCTTTAGACTTGAGATAATGCTTATACTTTTATTTGATTGTTATGATTAGTCTGATTGAATAAACACGAGTGTTTTAAAAAAAATTATTTTGGATTTAAATTTTGTTTTCGCTTTATTTGCTAGGGACTAGCAATAAGCTGGTTGAGGGGTGTGTTGAGTGTTAGAAAATGCATATTTATAAAGGAGAAAACCATCATTTTACATTTCAAGTCTTACTAATAACCCTTACTTTTATGTATTTAAGTTTCTTGTAATTTAATTATGTGTGTTTTATTTTAATTAAATATTTTATGTATTTTAGGGGCATCATAGTCATTTCACAATAAAAGAGAGATCAAACGGCAAAACGGACATCACTTTTGAACTCAGGACGGTCGAAAACCTTAGGAGGAGCATAAAAGGAAAAATGACATTGTTCACATGTACGATACTATTCACATGTACGGTACTGTCTACGATACTGTTCACAATACTGTTCACATAGATGAATCGATGACGTGGCATTGACCGATGATATGGCAATGACTGATGAGGTGTCACGATCCTATTGGACTAAAATTCTTATGCACTGTTGATCGATGACGTGGCAGCATATCAGTGGACCAAAAATCTTGTGTACGGTATATGCATTACACTGGATTATTTTCAACCAAACAGCATTACTGTTCATCCCTGGTTAAACTGTGTTACCGTTCATCCACGTGGTCAAACCGCGTACTATTCACGCGTACTGTTGACTGATGACGTGGCACAATCCTGAGCGTCCAAATGTTTTTAATCCGATAGCTATGATTTACTCAATGTATCTATAAAAAAGGGACCTCTCCCCCCTAATTTGACATCTCTGAATCCATTTTTAGACTCCATTTCCTGTAATTCCTTCTCTATCTTGTATTTTCTACGTATTTTAAAAAATTTCCATTTTGCCCTTAGTTCAATTATGAGTGGCTAATTTTCTTTCAAGCTTGGGTTGAATGTGAAGTCTCAACATGTGTCATGGGCTTTATTGGTAAATTTATTTTCTTTTCCCCTTTAATTTTTGTGGATGATTTGACTTTTCATCAACAAATAATAATAATCTTGTCTAGTACCGCCTTGGTTTCACCGGCCCCCTAGTACAAGGTTATTATTATTTGGCACGATAAACCCTTAGCAACATATTGATTAGAGCGTGGTTCATGAGGTGTGGATTCCCCCCTCATGATTTAATTGGTATTAATAAGGAATATTTAGCCCATGATGCATGTTGATACGGATCCAGATACCCAAGTACGTCGTTTCAATATAATTCTCTTCAATTTATTCTCGCCATTTCAATTCCAATTTCAGAATTTATTCTCGCCATTTTAATTTAAGTTTTAGCATATTCCAAATCATTTTCACCACAAATCCAATTACCCATTTACAAAATTAATTCTACACACAATTAAAATCCACCTCCTCGTGGGATCGACACTCGTCACCATTGATCTATACTACAATAGATTCGTACACTTGCGAGTTCAATAAAATTTGCACAACATTATAATCTAAACAAAATGGAAGTATCAATACCCATCTTGTAAAAATAAAAATAAAAGTTTCCATACCACTTTGGATATATTAGAATTATTTTGGTCAAATCTCATTAGCACAAACTCTAAATGATAATTTTAGGTAAATTTGACGATGTTATAGTGAAAACTAAAAGATAGATAAAGTTGATTTAGTAAGAAAGAATAAAAAAATTGAAAAGAGAGAAAAACTTGTTTAGTTTTTAACCATTTTAGAGGGAGAAAGTAGTTAATCAAGGGTAATTTTGTAATTTTTGAGAATTAATGAATTGAAACAATAAGTTAAAATTTGAGGATTACTGTAACTAAAAAAGTGGGTGTTGAAATGAAAATAGTGGGTTAAAATAATCTTACCTATTTAATAAAAGAATTATTACAATAATATCCATCAATTGAATTACTATTAAAGATAATTTTTTGTAAGTTAATATTACACAATTACTTTGAAGAGATATATAGCACACTCATTATTTAATGTATAATCATAATGTCTAAAACCATAAAACTTTTAGTTCTAACATCTTAATCAATATTTAGATGATTAATGAAGAAATCAATAATTTGAAAAAAATTTACCTACATAGTATGTTATTAACGTTAATATATTTTTGTCAAAAAAAAATATATTAGCACTGTAAAATAGCCCTCTTTTTTAGCTTTTGACTGTTCTTCTCCTTCCTTGTCTTCTACTTTTGCTTCTTCTTTTGTCGGTATTATTTGTAGAATATTTATTATTATTATTTTCCCATTGCAAGTTGTTTTGGTGCAAAATCTAATATTGAACATAAATAAATAAAATCAATAACCAAAATTCTGTTAAATAATTTGTTTACAATATGACTTTATTTTATTTTCATAAGTATGTGTTACAATTTTAATTGGGTCTATTGAGTAGTTTATTGGTGTTTTAAGTAAATAAAGTTAATTAACTTCAATAGTTTAAGTAAGAATCTTTTTGGAATTTTAAAGTGTGTAAAAAGTAAAAATTCTTTATTAGAAATTAATATATGAGTGAGATGAGTAATATAGTGTTCAAGAACAACTTTTAAAGTGCAAATAGCCCAATTTTTTTTTTTTTGGAATTACAGTATTGTCTTTGATAGTAAATTAACTTAGGTATACTATGGTAATATTTTTTTTTTTCACAAAAGCACGGAGATACAAAACAATTTTTAGAATACAAATAGCTATTTAACCGACATAAAATTTGATTTTCTTAAAATCTCTAGATCTCCTTAACCGTAACTCGCACCTGTTAAGAACCCTTCTGTTCAACAAATTCGCAATGATTTTAGTTGATGCTAAAAGGAAAAAAAAAATCTTTGAATTAATAGTTACAATAATTTCCCGATGAGTTTGGTTGATGGAAAAAGAAAAAAAAAATTTAATCGCAATTTTCGTTTTTGAATAAAAGAATATTTCATTAAGCAAAAGAGGAACAAAAAGGAAATTGCATCAACTAGAAGGAAAATTACAAGAATCCATTATTAGGTAAGCCCCACTGCATGGAGTATAATGCTCTCGAAACACGGAAGGGTAGAATCAAGTAAATTCATCACATGATAAACCCATGTTGGCCAAAGAATCAGCTACTTAATTACCTTCGCAGTAATCATGCAAAGGAAAAAAAAAAGACATCTAAGATTACGTTTCACGATAATTAATCCATGGATTTTGCATGCTCTTAAGGAGGTCTGAAAGAGGAATTATTAGGGCAAAAATTGTGGCAGGCGATTCTCAACAATTTATTTGTTTTAATTTTATTTGTACTGGTTATTTTAATCTTATGAAATACTGTGGGTTAGCTGTTTGAGATTTAGTGGGAGTTATTTGTGTGGATTGTGGTTAGTTTATTGTTTATTTTTATGGATAATCAGATCACGATTTTTTTTAATAAATATCCTTAATTCATAATAATAAAGTGCTGAACAATTATAATTTTACTACAAATCGAGTTGTACCTGGGAGTTTGTTGATTTCTACAAATTAATGTGTCTGAGTTTCCTTTAATTAACTCTTTTATCTTTTCTCTTTAATTTGATTTGTTGTTACAAATACTTATTTGGTATCAAAGATTGGTAACAAATAAGAAGCAAATCATTACAATGGAGCAGCGACTAGAAATGATATAGAAGATGATGATTGCTATGATTCCCAAACAAAAAGAAATTACAAAGAAATTATTTTGCAAAATAGATGAATTCATCTTCAAGTGGTCGTAATGTCAAACATATAGATGTTAAAGCCCAAGGTCACCCACAAATTGAAGACGTGGCTATCTCGTGTGGAGAAGGAAGTTGTTCTCCAATAAACTACCAATGTGGCAATTTCGGTGGAGCAGGAATTGTTCAACAATGCACAATTATGCGAGTCCATTGCAAACTCAAAATGTTCGGCAAGTTCATGTCCCATAGCTGTTCTTTTGTGATCCAAAGGTGCAAGGAGTCTTTTTCAATAGGAAAGCTAAAATTCCTAGGTACTATAATCCAAAATCATTCATTAACAAAGGGGAAAATGCCATTTTTATGCCTACAGTTTCACACAATAATCTATTTCATCACTATTTTTTAAGCAATAGGTCAAAACATCCTTCCATTAATTTACTATTAGTTTAATGTCTTTTACTAGTATTTCATTAAGGGCAACATAAGATTTTCAATTAAACTGATACAAACTATTTTAAATAAATTTTTACATAATTAAAATACTATAAAATATACAAAATTCTGTAACTTTTTTTAATGTAGTCAACCATGATATAGTTTGGTATAGTCACTGAAAAATTACCATAAGCAACAATCTATAATTAACACAATGTTTTCAAATCATTGGAAGAAATGCTCAAAAGTACTGCCAATTTTTATGTGTTTGCACTGTGTTGAATATTTTCTTAATCTTCAACTCAATTCAAAACATCGCACCAATTTGAGACTTTAAGTGCTGAGCACACCACCCATACCATAAGACAACTACAGTAATCAACACCAAAAACTTCAATATAATATAGAAACGCAAAAAAAGTAATCGAAGACAGGAGGATTGTTGTTCTATAATCTGCCCTATTAATTTATTTCTATGTCAAAAAAACTCATCTACAATTACTGCTGCATCATGCATCCTTGCTGCCATAGTAAACATTTAACGAGTAAGCGAAGTTAGACTCGGTGTATATGGCATATCTATATGGAAGGTGAATTGTTCCATGCCCTCAATATTAAATTTTCTGAAAGTCTTCTTCTCCAGAGAGTATAAATAGAACACTTCCTTGCCACGGCAGGGATAGGTATCTTTCTCATGCAAGAGAACTTCACCAGTCCCATTGTTAAAAAAGACAGGTGCCAAGTATAAACTGTTGTGTAGTTCTTGCAAACGTGGAATGCACATTGATTTAGTCCAATTGTGTTCATTCCTTGTCCAGATATCAACATGCGCTCTTCTCCTGGCATGACAATGTATCAAGCCGAGACATCCGCCAAAATCGAAAAGATCAAATTCAGCCCCTTTGGCTACATCATCCGGCGGTAGAATCACACGAAAATTTTCATCTACTAAACTAAAACAAAGAATTACACTTGACCCACCAAAAAGTGCCGTCCAAGGGTCCTTTGTGTCCTTGATATGATCTATCCGCCAATAGAGACTTCGATCAATGAAAGTCGCTGAATATTTGCGTTCATAGGACATTGGGAAGATATACCAGGGGAGTATCCCATATTTCCAAGAATCGGAATTTAACGAATAGATCCGAAACTCCGTTATCCCATCACGTTTTACAAGTCTTACAATCTTATAATCATTGGTGGATTGGTCGAAACAAAATCCATAAGTATTTTTGTAAGCAAATCCGTACATTGTTTCAGTCAGATTAACACCTGATATTGGTACGGTCTTGTACCTCCCCGTCCACGGATTCCATATCACCAAAACTGCTTCTCCTGCATGTCTATCTATCTGAACAACAATACATAACACGCCATTGCAGCAACCAATCAACTGGTGAAGTAGTTTTCCTAGGGGAAAATTAAGATTTCGGGCTTTCATATTGTTTATATTTGCTCCAATGTCGACAGAGTGAATGGAGCGAAGAGTAGAAAAGATAAGCTTTCGATTATCAGAATTAAGCGCATTAATAAAAGAATGCCATGCCTTACTGACACATTTGAATCTCACCAGTGATTTTGCAGGGAGTCTTGGCAAGATGGTGAAAGTGACATGATCCGGAATATGCCTTTTGCCGTCGCTTCCCATACTCCCTTTTGCTCCTCTCTATAATTAGGGTTTCATAATAATTTCACTGCACGCTTCATTTATAAGATATATATATACTTATACAAGCCCTATTTACTATCAAGGAAAGGATATCATTAAGTAAATTAATTGAGATTTTGAATGGAGCGAAGAGTAGAAAAGATAAGCTTTCGATTATCAGAATTAAGCGCATTAATAAAAGAATGCCATGCCTTACTGACACATTTGAATCTCACCAGTGATTTTGCAGGGAGTCTTGGCAAGATGGTGAAAGTGACATGATCCGGAATATGCCTTTTGCCGTCGCTTCCCATACTCCCTTTTGCTCCTCTCTATAATTAGGGTTTCATAATAATTTCACTGCACGCTTCATTTATAAGATATATATATACTTATACAAGCCCTATTTACTATCAAGGAAAGGATATCATTAAGTAAATTAATTGAGATTCTACACTTACTGCGTTATCTCTATGACGTAGGGCACGGCAAGAATTAGAAAAGAGTAATAAGTGTTGTGTGTTGTGTAACTCTACTCCGATATCAAAATCGTTTACGCAATTTTCATTTAAGAATAGGGCCGTGCTAAAGTTACCCTTAGTATATAATAATAATAATAGAGAAAAAATTTTGCTAAAAATTAATTCGTTTAAGTTTTTTTTTTAAATTTAAAAACTCTCGAATAAGTGAGATTTATTAAATTAGTTTGGTTCGAGTAATTTGCAACTTAAAATATACTCTTCTTTTTTTCTTCCTCTATTAGTTGTTGAAAATTGATTAAAAAAAAATAAGGTGGCTTCAAATTTGATGGCTCACCTAACTTTGACATTTTGAATGTTGAATGGTGGCTATTTTGAATGTTGAAAAATGGCTTGATTTTAGACAAAATTTTGCCTATAAAAAGGAAGCTCTCCTTTGAGAGCTTGGCATCAAAAATCCTCAAGAAGCAAGAAGTTTCGGCATTGCTCCAGAAAATGGTCATAAAATGTTGGCCATGGAGAGAAGCAATCTAAATTTAGAGAAGAGAAATGTTCTTAAGCATGTAGTTATATTGAAGGAGCATTTGATTCCTCAATATGGGTATTATGAGTTTGCTTTGTTAAGGGATATTTCTCAGGATCATGTATTTGGGGTTTGGATAAGAGAAAATTATTTTTGAGAGTGTGATTGTAATAATTTTCCACATAGTGAATATTTTTCTCTGGTTGTCTTTTGACAACGACCGTGGTTTTTCTCCGGATTTAGAGTTTTCCACGTAAATCTTGTGTTGTGTAATTGATGTATTCTCTATTTAATTTTTTTATTAATTTGTTGTTTTGCAAATTACTTCGAGTGATTTTGGGAGGAATCTCAATTTCCTAACTTTAGTAACTGTATTTAGTAAAAGCAAAGGTCTCAAAAGCAAAAACAAACCTCCCTAGAATGCTCATAAAATCCTTTTTTTGTATTTTATTATTAGGTGGAGCTATTGAACCCACAAATTTCCTCTTTGCACCATCTTTTTTATTAAAAATTTATTATCAAAATAATTCCATCACTTAATTTACCATTTCTTCTCTTTTCATTCTTAACTCCTCAATTCTCATCAATTCCTTCATATATTTTCTTTTAACCATAAATAATTGGTTTTAGTATAAGCTATAATTGACTAACATAAGTAAAACCCATCAACAAATTTTTATTAGCAAGTTAATGAATATTAAGAAATTAATCTTTACCATATTTGAGACCCACTCAGGACCACCTCGTGGTTCAATAAAAGAAAAAAGAAATTAATCTTTACCAATCTCAAAAGTTAGTGAATATCCATAAAAAATTCTTATTTAAAAAATGGATTAAAAAGTGAAATTAATTTTTAGTATACATAATGTTCGAGTAGAAAAAGACTATGCAATAGTGAGTAGAGAGAGAAAAAGATCAGTAAAGGGTAATTTTGAGATTTTTAATGAAACGACCTGCCCCGAAACCTCAGGACAAGTCTATCTAATTTCGATTGATCAAATTAATAATAATTCTAATATTTAAGAATTCTACCAAAAATTCGGTAGTCTCCTTTATAATTATGATATAACTATTATCCGTATCATGAAATACGACTAATAGTACGAAATAAAGCTAAAAACCAAACTCCAAACTCTCAGATACATAAAATTTCAAAATTACCCTTATGTCCAAAAATTACCAAAATGCCCCTGACATCGAAATTTACCAAATTACTATCGGAATCATAATTTATCGAATCATCCTCAATATCTTAAATTACCAAATTGTCCTTAATTCGGATAACAAAATTAATTAGAAGTTTTGAATTTACAAAATTACCCTCGAAGTGCGAAATTGCCAAAATGTCCTTAACAACGTAAATTACTGAATTACCCTATAAATCTCAAATTACCTCTCTGTCCTAACAAAAAATTACCAAATTATCCACCATTTTTAGAAATTACAAATTTACCCCAAAGTTTTATGAAATTACTGAATTGCCCATGCTGGTCAACAGTGACGGGACTTCAGTCAATGACGACGGGAAGCTCAGGTCTGATAGTTTATACCTCGGTGAGTCCAACGGTGCCGGCAATGACCTCCCATACGCGGCGATGGCGGCCAATCAAAGCTCAAAAATCCGTGAGTTTCCCAGTGGTTGTTCGCGGCCAAGACAGCGTCCCCGGTGGTCGTGGTAGGTCGGAAAGTGATAAGTGTGAGTTGAGGAACAAGATCCAGGCAGTGGCGTTGCTAGAAATCCGGTGGGATCGATGGCGACAAAAACGGGTTGAGCCGCGGCTTTTCGAGCTTCAAACGGCAGCGTTCCGGTCAGTTTTCAATGGTGAGGACGGCGGGGATGTGACCGGCATCTCATAAGCTTTAGATCGGTACCAAGCTCGGCTGGTGAGGTGGCCGGAATCGGCTGCTGAAGCTGGGTCAAGGACGCAGGTCGGATCCGGGTCAACTTCTCTCTCTCCTTCTCTCTCGCGTGCCCCTCTCTCTTTCCTTTTTTGGAAACCAGCTCCCCCCTTCCCATTTATAGAAACTATTTTTTTTTGCTTAAGCTTAATACAAATTAAGCTAATATCGGACCCGTGACAAAAAATAAAAATTCGACTATCTGAGCTTTTCATCACGCTCGATTTGTCTCGATTTATATTGTGACAAATTTAAAATTAATGTCGAAGGAGAAAAATAAAATAATGCACATAATTAGAAAAATTAAAGTGCATATGTTACATTTTAATTTTAAATTCTTAATTATGAATTATTTTTTAAAATCGGTGTAAAGATGAATCTGGTGGGTTCGAATAGTCCTATAGTTTATTTTTTTGGTATTATTTTTATAATATTTATTATTATTATTTTCTCGTTGCAAATTGTTTTGGGTGCATGTTGTGTAAATTTTATTTAACTCGCAAGTTCACGAATTTATTANTGGGTTCGAATAGTCCTATAGTTTATTTTTTTGGTATTATTTTTATAATATTTATTATTATTATTTTCTCGTTGCAAATTGTTTTGGGTGCATGTTGTGTAAATTTTATTTAACTCGCAAGTTCACGAATCTATTATAGAATAGATTAATGGTGACGAGTGTCGATCCCACAAGGAGTTGGATTTTAATTATGTGTAGAATTAATTTTCTAAATAGATGGTTGGATTTGTGGTGAAAATAATTTGGAATATCATAAAATTTAAATTAGAATGACGGCAATAAATTAAAGCAAAATCTATTGAAATGAAGCACTTAGGTATCTAGATATGCACTAACATGTACCATAAGCTAAATATTCCTTATTAATACCAATTAAATCATAAGGGGGTTTCCACTCTTCATGAACCACACTCTAATCAATATATTGATAAGGGCTTATCATGTCAAATAATAATAACCTTGTACTAGGGAGCCAGTTAAACCAGTACGGTATCTAGACAAGATTATTACTATTTATCAACGAAAAGTCAAAACATCCACAATAATTAGAGGGGAAGAGAAAGTAAATTTACTAAATAAAGCCTATGGTATATGTTAAGACTTCACCTTCAATCTAAACTTGAAAAAAAATTAGCTACTCATAATTAAACTAGGAGTAAAATGAGAATTTATTAAAATATGTAGAAAATACAAGATAGAGAAGGAATTATAGAAAATGGAACTAAAAAATAAATTCAATGGTGTCAAATTAGGAAGGGAGCTCATTTTTTATAGATACATTGAGTAAATCATGACCATCAGATTAAAAACAATTTGGACGCTCAAGATTGCGCCACGTCATCGGTTAACAGTACGCGGTTTGACCACGTGGTTTGAATAGTGACGCGGTATGCACAGTAAGGTGTCTTGAATAGTGATGCGGTTTGTTTGTAAATAATTCCGTGTATATGCATGTACCGTACGCACGATTTTTGGTTCACTAACATGTTGCCACGTCATCGATCAACAGCACATAAGAATTTTAGTCCAATAGGATCGTGACACCTCATCGGTCAATGTCACATCATCGGTCAATGCCACATCATCGTTCCGTATATGTGAACAGTGTCGTGAACAGTAACATAGACAACACTATATATGTGAATAGTACGGTACATGTGAAACAATGCCATTTTTCCCTTTATGCTCCTCCTGAGATTTTCGACTGTCCTAAGTTCAAAAGTGATGTTCGTTTTGCTGTCTGATCTCTCATTCATTGTGAAATGATCATGATGCCCCAAAAATATATAAAATACTTAATTAAAATAAAACACACATAATTAAATCATAAGAGACTTAAATACATAAAAGTAGGGGTGTTAGTAAGACTTGAAATGTAAAATGACGATTTTCTCCTCTATAAATATACACTTTCTAACACTTAACACGTCCTCCAACCAGCTTATTGCTAGTCCTTAGTAATTAAAACGAAAATAAGATTCAAACCCAAAATGATTTTTTTCTTTTTAAACACTCGTGTTTATTCAATCAGACTAATGATAACAATCAAATAAATTTATAAGCATTATCTCCAGTCTAAAGAAATATCGCTCCCACATTAACCATCCGCATGAATCAGCCCAGTAGACTTTGTCACAGCTACTTTCAAGAATAACATGCCAAACCCTAAAATCTCACTGGAAATACTAACACTTTCACAAAGAAATTAAACTCAATAAAAACAGTCACTCTAATGAATAGTAAATTAAGAGAAAACAATAAAGAAGTGATATCACACACTCTCACCAAGATGAAAGGAATATGCTCACAACTCAAAAATAGCACGATCTTAGGTCAAACAAAATGCTAGTTAACCCAATGTATTCATTTTTATTTATTTATTTATTTTTATGCATCACTACATCTTTTTAGCCCATATAACTAACTTTTACTTCATACTATAAATTCATAAAATCAAGAAGAACTTGTTCACTAACATGTTGCCACGTCATCGATCAACAGCACATAAGAATTTTAGTCCAATAGGATCGTGACACCTCATCGGTCAATGTCACATCATCGGTCAATGCCACATCATCGTTCCGTATATGTGAACAGTGTCGTGAACAGTAACATAGACAACACTATATATGTGAATAGTACGGTACATGTGAAACAATGCCATTTTTCCCTTTATGCTCCTCCTGAGATTTTCGACTGTCCTAAGTTCAAAAGTGATGTTCGTTTTGCTGTCTGATCTCTCATTCATTGTGAAATGATCATGATGCCCCAAAAATATATAAAATACTTAATTAAAATAAAACACACATAATTAAATCATAAGAGACTTAAATACATAAAAGTAGGGGTGTTAGTAAGACTTGAAATGTAAAATGACGATTTTCTCCTCTATAAATATACACTTTCTAACACTTAACACGTCCTCCAACCAGCTTATTGCTAGTCCTTAGTAATTAAAACGAAAATAAGATTCAAACCCAAAATGATTTTTTTCTTTTTAAACACTCGTGTTTATTCAATCAGACTAATGATAACAATCAAATAAATTTATAAGCATTATCTCCAGTCTAAAGAAATATCGCTCCCACATTAACCATCCGCATGAATCAGCCCAGTAGACTTTGTCACAGCTACTTTCAAGAATAACATGCCAAACCCTAAAATCTCACTGGAAATACTAACACTTTCACAAAGAAATTAAACTCAATAAAAACAGTCACTCTAATGAATAGTAAATTAAGAGAAAACAATAAAGAAGTGATATCACACACTCTCACCAAGATGAAAGGAATATGCTCACAACTCAAAAATAGCACGATCTTAGGTCAAACAAAATGCTAGTTAACCCAATGTATTCATTTTTATTTATTTATTTATTTTTATGCATCACTACATCTTTTTAGCCCATATAACTAACTTTTACTTCATACTATAAATTCATAAAATCAAGAAGAACTTCTATTAGAACATAACATAGGATAGAGATATGGCTAATAAAGGAGGGGAAATAAAGAAAACAAAATATATGTTTGAAAAAAAAGTAGAAATCTTTTGGAAATTACAAAGTGCATTTCGCTTATTTATTATTATTGTTATTATTTTTTCTCTTTTTTTCTTTTTTTTTCTTTTTTTTGATACAATTGTTTTTTTGTATGGCACAACTTTACTAAACAAAATAATTATTTACATTTTTCTCAAATATGAATAGGTGATTGAACTTATAAGCCATCGGGTAATATTTCAAATAAGAGTAGGTCAAGATGATAAGTTGACAAATAATTTTTTTTAATAAAAGAGTCAAAAGGGTTAACTATGGATATTTCACAAAAAGGATGGCTAGAAAGGCTCAAATGGGTCAACGATGACATTTCCATCGTCTTTTAGGGCTCTAAATAATCTTATATATCTAATAGTTAGATGAACCTCCAGGTGTAGCAACACGTTTTTTTTATATTTTTTATCTTTCAATTTTTTTAGAGGGTTGACTCAAAAGAAATATAGAGATCATATATAAAATAATAAACTACTAAGTTGTATGAAGAATGAACAAAAATGGTTACTCTCTAAGAAAAATGACATTTTCAAAACCTCACTTGGAATTTATTATGACATGTGCATTCCTTCAAGCAACTCATATTTGTTTTCGACATCAACATGTAGAGTAGCAAATATAGTGTAGCATCACTTAAGACCAAAGATAATACAAATACTAAAATTTAAAAGTCATCATGTCATCCAATGTTAAAAAAATTCACGTAATTTTTTTTTCAAACGACAGTCTACCCCAACCTATTCTAAACATGAAAATAAAATATACACGCAGAAAGGTGAAAATGATGCAGAAAAACTAATTAGAAAAGTTACACTTAAAATGATAGAAAAGAAAATTATTTTTTTTTAAAACTAAGAAGATGCATTTCTAAAGTCACTACACTTCTTATTCAACCATCTTCGACTCAAAAAGTTTGAATGTGTATATTTATAAACAAGAAATTAGAAAGAAGAAGTTAGAAAAAAAATGATTGTCAAAGCTTAATAAAGAAAAAGAAAATGTCTGGAATTTTTTTTTCCCGCCTGTCACACGGGCGGCCCGGGTTTGATCTCCGATAACGGCGCCAAAAACTTGTTGTGCATATTTTTTTGAACTCTCTAGTACACGAATCTATTGTAGAATAGATTAATCGTGACAAGTGTCGATCCCACGAGGAGGTGGATTTTATTTATGTGTAGAATTAATTTTCTAAGTGGATGGTTGGATTTGTGATGAAAATAAATTGGAATATCATAAAATTTAAATTAGAATAGAGAGAATAAATTAAAGTGAAATCTATTGAAATGAAGCACTTGGGTATCTAGATTTGCATCAACATGCACCATGGGCTAAATATTCCTTATTAATGTCAGTTAAATCATCAGGAGGGTTTCCACTCCTCATGAACCACCCTCTAATCAATATAGTGCTAAGGGCTTATCGTGCCAAATAATAATAACTTTGTACTAGGGAGCCGGTTAAACCAGTGCGGTATCTAGACAAAATTATTACTATTTGTCGACAAAATGTCAAAACATCCACAATAATTAGAGGGGAAGAGAAAGTAAATTTACCAAATAAAGCTCATGGTACATGTTGAGACTTCACCTTCAACCCAAGCTTAAAAGAAAATTAGCTACTCATAATTGAACTAGGGGCAAAATGAAAATTTATTAAAATAGGTAGAAAATACAATATGGAGAAGGAATTATAGAAAATTGAGCCCAAAAATGGATTTAGAGATGTCAAATCAGGGGGGGGAGGTCCTATTTTTATAGATACATTGAGTAAATCATGGCCATCGGACTAAAAATAATTTGGACGCTCATGATTGTGCCACGTCATTAGTCAATAGTACGCGGTTTGACTACACAGTTTGACCACTTGGTTTGAACAGTCAACCGGCTTAAACAGTGACGCGGTTTAGTTGAAAATAATCCTGTGTATATGCATGTACCGTACGCGCAATTTTTGGTCCACTAACATGCTGCCACATTACCGACCAACAGTGCATAAGAATTTTCTCCAATAGAATCGTGACACCTCATCAGTCAATGTCACATCATCGGTCAATGTCACGTCATCGTTTCATATATGTGAACAGTAACATGGACAATACCGTACATGTGAACAATGATATTTTTCCTTTTATGTTCCTCTTAAGGTTTTCAACTGTCCTGAATTCAAAAGTGATGTCCGTTTTGTCATTTGATCTCTCATTCATTATGAAATGACCATAATGCCCTTAAATATATAAAATACTTAATTAAAATAAAGCACACATAATTAAATCACAAGAAACTTAAATACATAAAAGTAAGGGTGTTAGTAAAACTTAAAGTGTAAAATGACGATTTTTCCTTTATAAATATACATTTTCTAACATTTAACAGTTATCCTAAAGGGCATCATTACGCTGCCCGTTACACTTGGTAAGGTACCTCACCATGGTGTTCATATGATTGATT
This sequence comes from Citrus medica, assembly GCA_002013955.2. Taxonomy (NCBI): domain Eukaryota; kingdom Viridiplantae; phylum Streptophyta; class Magnoliopsida; order Sapindales; family Rutaceae; genus Citrus; species Citrus medica. Next base: position 683,360 of record MKYO02030847.1, on the reverse strand, counting down.
TCCTTATTGTGGATCACCCATGTGCCTATAACATTATATTGGGTAGGCCGTTCTTAGTAGCAACTAAAGTGGTGGTATCTATGCATTACCTCGCCATGAATGTCCCAGCCGCCCAAGAAGTTATCACCATTAAAGGGGACCGGCAATTAGCTCATGGTTGTTACTCTATGGCCTCCAAAATTACTTACCAAATAGCTTCCGATTTGCTAATGAAGGGGTACCCCAGTAGTAGCAAGCCCACACTTTATCCCTCGAAGCGAGTACTTGTTCGGCAGCAGAGAGTAGTGCTAAAAAAAGCTTCTCAGGTAGTCGACTCACCAAAGCAATCAGGAACCTCGCTAGTGGGTGTAGAAATAGTTGCTCTAGATGACTCAAGGGTACCCTACGGGAACTATGTTGAGCCCAGATGTGAATTTGAGGCATTTTGGATTCCCGAATATTGAAAGATGAAAAGCGGGGTACCCCAGTTGAAGACCTTGTTTCAGTCTCAATTTGCGCCACTGACCAAACAAAGACCGTCAAAATAGGCTCCAACATTTCAGAAGAACAACAAAGACAAGTCATACTACTAGTAAAGTGATAACACTCTACCTCTGTCTACTTATTTTGTTTGTTTTCTTTAATGCTTGTATGTTTGAAATTTATGCTTGGCTATGTGGGTACCCAGAATGCACCCCAAACTAGTCAGTTTCTTAAGCCTTTAAGGACAATAACAAGTGATCCCGGGATCCCCCATATTCTCCTTAGGATAACAAAATAATGTCATATAATGATCCATATCGCCACTCTCCATGAATGCATTTTCTTTACAAAGTTTAATAATGTGTGCTCTTTTATTTGCCTCTTGATTTTTTATATGGATGAGTAGCTTGAAATGCCATAAGAATGTGTTTACCATTAAACTAACTCTATATATTTCGTTGAGTATTATTTATTATGATGCAAGAGGGTATCTAGAGATCACTTTATTCTAGGGTATCCAAGTTACCTGACCTATCCCCGATTACGATAATCTACTCAACATCAGACCTAGCAAAAGGGCACGCTAGTAGCTACCTTTATCATTATTTGTTCGCCATATTTGATTTTGAGCAAATGGTGGATCATGAGGTTTCGACCATCTCGCATAAGGGTAGGTGAGCAGCCACTGTTATCTCGATCTATATTGTTTATTTGATTCCATATGAATGGTGGATCATGAGGTTTTTTACCATCTTACATAAGAGTAGGCAAGTAGCTTCCTTTATCTCCATCTCTGTTGTTTATTTGATTCTATGCGAATGGTAGATCATGAGATTTTCAACCATCTTTCATAAGGGTAGGCGAGCAACCCACCTATATTACTATTTGTCTTGCATATTTTGATTTAGAGTTAATGATGGATCATGAGGTTTTCCATCATCTCTCAAAAGGAATCGCCACAAGTTTTGTGAATATTTGCAGCAAGCATTTATATGAAAATCACCATACACTGATTAAGGGTACCCGAGGTACCCCAAGCTAGAAAGTCACTCTTCAAATACACTAATAGGAACTCTAAGAAAGCTTGAGATAAGCAACAAGCATATCCGGAAGAATCACCATATGTTTGACAAAATTGGGTTGTTCCGCCATGTAACAGCAACAAGCATGTCTAAGTAAATCGTGATACACTGATAAGACAAGATTAAGGGTACCCATAGTACTTAGGGTATCCTATGACAAAAAACCATTCCTCGTATACATCAAGAGGAACCCTAAAAAATCTTAAGATGAACAACAAGTATATCTGGAGGAATTGTCATATGTTTGATGAAATTGGGTTGTTCTGCCATGGCGTAATAGATAGCTCACTGAATATCCAAGTTTAAGGATACCCGAGGTACCCCATGCATCTCGTCAGTAATGCGAACAAGGTTACACAGCTGAATGGTTATCTTCACCTTCATCCTTTAGGATATGAGAATAAACAAAAATGCTAGAAATAGCATAAACACAAGCATCGATATTAGGGGTACCTTATAACGACTTCATCTGAGGTACCCCAACTGATCTCAATAGGCTTTCAGATCAAGATGTGTGGGGAGCCCCGCTATTCTCAATTGCCTTCAAGATAGCCTACTTGTCTACCTAGTTCTATATTCTTGGCACTACCAACCCCAGATCAGCACTCCATTCCTCAGTCATGATGCACTCAAAATCATTGTCAATTATGTTTTTCTATCGAGGTACCAAACCCTCAAGCTTAATTTAAAGCTCCTCAGGGTCTTCTACCTTATGGGCCTTCTCATCTGAAACTTCATCAAAGTATCCCCTCAAAATCTTGTTCACCCCAGAGAGCTTCCTTTCATGAGGTTGGAGCCCATCTTTCTTTTTTGTGTACAGCCGGTACTTTTAAACTGCCAGAAAATTAGCCTTGTGATTTTCTTTTTGTCCTTGGAGCAAGTGGAGGAAATGTACCATTAAATAAAGTGGATCTTGGGGTAACCAATGAACCGCTTCTCAAATGGCCAAAGAAGGCATCGAAGCCTTCACCACTGCGATCTATACACGACAATCGTTAAAAAACAAATTATAGGCAATGGTGAGGTACCCTAACAATACCCTCCACCCATATTTGGTGTTTTTCCCTAGAAATAGATGAAACATTTTGATCAATCAGCTCCGTCCTTTCCCACATGTCCAAATTGGTAGCCATTTCTGAGGAAAGGGAACCCATCTTCAATTTTTGGATTCTAGTTGTGCAAATTTTATTGAACTCGTAAGTGCACGAATCTATTATAGAATAGATCAATGGTGACGAGTGTCGATCCCACGAGGAGGTGGATTTTAATTTATATGTAGAATTAATTTTGTATGAGGGTATTTGGATTTGTAGTGGAAGTGATTTAAATTATCCTAAAATTAGAATTAAAATGGCAAGAAGAAATTGAAGAGAAAACTATTATGATTGAAGTGTTTGGGTACCTGGATCCGTATCAACATGCACCATGGGCTAAATATTCCTTATTAATGCCAATTAAATTATGAGGGGGGAATCCATACCTCATGAACCACGCTCCAATCAATATGGTGTTGAGGGCTTATCGTGCCAAATAATAAGAATCTTGTATTAGAGAGCCGGTGAAACCAGGGCGATATCTAGACAAGATTATTATTATTTGTGCACGAGAAGTCAAAACATCCACAAAAACTATAGGCGAAAAGAAAATAAATTTACCAAATAAAACCCATGACGCATGTTGAGACTTCACCTTCAACCCAAGCTTCAAAGAAAATTAGCTACTCATAATTGAACTAAGAGCAAAATGGAAATTTATTAAAATACATAGGAAATACAAGATAAAGAAGGAATTACAGAAAATGGAACCCAAAAATGGATTTAGAGATGCCAAATTAGGGGAGAGAGGTCCCCTTTTTATAGATACATTGAGTAAATCATGACCATCGGATTAAAAACAGTTTGGACGCTCAGGATTGCGCCACGTCATCAGTCAATAGTATGCGGTTTGACCACGCGGTTTGAACAGTGACACGGTTTGAACAGTGACTCAATTTGGTTTAAAATAATCCCATGTATTACATGTACTGTACACGCGTTTTTTGGTCCACTAATATGCTGCCACGTCACCATCAATAGTACAAAAGAATTTTAGTCCAACAGGATAATGACACCTTATCAGTCAATGCCACATCATCAGTCAATGCCACATCATCGGTCAATGCCACGTCATCAATCCGTCTATGTGAATAGTTTGTGAACAGTAACGTAGACAGTTTCGTACATGTGAACAGTGCCATTTTTCCTTTTATGCTGCTCCTAAGGTTTTCGACCGTCCTGAGTTCAAAAGTGATGTTCGTTTTATCGTTTGATCTCTTGTTTATTGTGAAATGACTATGATGCTCCTAAAATACATAAAATACTTAATTAAAATAAAACACACATAATTAAATTACAATAAGCTTAAATACATAAAAATAAAAGTTGTTAGTAAGACTTGAAATATAAAATGACGATTTTCTCCTTTATAAATATACATTTTGTAACACTCAACACACCCCCCAACTAGCTTATTGCTAGTCCCTAGCAAATAAAACGAAAACAAAATTCAAATTCAAAATGATTTTTTTTTCTAGAAACATTCGTGTTTATTCAATCAGATTAATGATAGCAATCAAATAAAAGTATAAGCATTATCTCCAGTCTAAAGAAACATCACACCCACATCAACCATCTACATGAATCAGCCCAGTAGACTTTAGCATAACTACTTTCAAGAATGACATGTCAAACCACAAAATCTCACTGGAAGTAGTAATTGAGAGAGAGAATAAAAAAGAAGTGATATCACATGCTCTCACCACGATGAAAGAAATATACCTTCAGCTTAGAAATAATACGATCTCAAGTCAAATAAAAATGCTAGTCAACCCAATTTATTTATCTTTATTTATTTATTTATTTTTATTATGCACCACTACATCTTTTTAGCCCATATAACTAGTTTCTACTTCAGACTATAGTTCCATAAAATCAAGAAGGACTTTTATTAGGACGTAACGTAGGTTAGGGACATGACTAACAAAGAAAGAAAATAAGGAAAACAAAGTGTATGTTTGAGAAAAATGCAAAGATTTTTTTTAAAAAAATTGTAAGGTGGATTTCACCTATTATTGTTTTTTTTTTCTTTTTGAAACAACAGTTTTTGTTTTTTTTTTTACTTTTGTTTGGCACAACATCACTGAACAAAATAATTATTTACATTTTTCTCAAACATAAATAGGTGATGGAACTTTAACACTCCAAATCGGAGTGGGTCAAGATAATAAGTTTGACAAAGAAAAAGTTTTTTTCTAAAGGCTCAAAAGGGTTAACTATGGATATTTCATAAAAGGGACAGCTAGAAAAGGCTTAAACGGATCAAAGATGACATTTCCATCGTCTTTTAGGGCTCTAAATAATCTTTCATATCTACTAGTTAGATGGGCCTCCCAATATAGCAACACACATTTTTTCTCTTTTTTTTAATTTTATAATTTTTTTAGGGTATATAAACTCAAAAGAAATCTAGAAATCGTATATAAAATGATAAACTGCTAAGCTGTATAAAGAATGAGCAAAAGGGTTACTTTCCAAAAAAAAAATAATAGGCTCAAAAACTTACTTAGTAATTATTATAACATGTTCATTCCTTCAAGCAACTCATATTTGTCTTCGACATCATTATGTAGAGTAGCAAACATAGAGTAACATCACTTAAGACCAAAAATAATACAAATACTAAAATTTGAAATTCTTCATGTCATTCAATGTTAAAACAAATCACACAATTTTCTTTTTTTTTAAACAACATTCTACCCCCCAACCTATTCTAAACATGAAAGGAAAATATGCATGCAGAAACGTGAAAATGATGCAAAAAAAAACTAATTAGAAAAGTTACAATTAAAATGATAGAAAAAGGAAATGATTTTTTTTTAACTTAGAACATGCGTTTCTAAAGGTATTATACTCTATATTCAGCCATTTTCGACTCAAAAATTTGAAAATGTATATTTCTAAAGGAGAAATTAAAATGAAGAAAGAAAATGAACACAAAACATAATAAAGAAAAAGAAAATGTCTGATTTTTTTTTTCAAACGATGAAGATGCATTTCTAGAGTCACTACACTCCATATTCAGCCATCTTCAACACAAAAAGTTAGCAACGATTAGTTTCTAAAATAAAAAATCAGTAAAAACTTAACCAAAATTCCAAAATTGTCGACTATTCCCTCCCCCCAACCAAAACGAAACATTGTCCTTAATGTTTTAAAGGAAAGAAGTAGAGTTTAGAAGCCATCACCTAGGTGGTGCAACACAGAAGAAAATATTTACAAGCAGAGAGTTGAATCGAATTTGTACTTCTTACAGCGGCTAGTGTTACCATCATTATTTGGACACTCCAATACAAAGGTCCAGGGGTCTGGCTCCGGTTTATAAGCTTGTAACAGATTAAGTAGCTCATTAGCAGTGTGAGCACAAATAAAAAATTTTTTCGCATTAGAAGGAATAAAATAGTTTTTTTATTACATGGTTAAGAAATGTGATAAAGTCATCATAAAAGTTATTGACATTTAACAAACCGATGGGTTTCTGGTGAATGTGCAGATGGGCCCAAGATGCTAGTGTGATAAGTGCCTATAGTGTTGCAAGATCTCCTGGAAGGAAAATAAAAGCATCAACATGATTAAGCATTTCAGTTATTCTTTCTTGCATACCTGAGACGACTAACTCTTCTCCAGTTGGTGAGTCAGACAAATTGCCCAAAGGTTTTAGGGTTCTTGGGATGATGCCTAACACTTGACTTCCTCTAATAAAAGCAGCTTCTGAGACCAATTTTGATAACCCTCGGTTACCTCCTCCATACACCAAATATAATTTTCTCTCTGTTATGCTTCGACCTAGATCTATGACTGCCTCAACGAACTCTTTATGTTTGCCATAGTTAAATCCAGAAAGCACACAAATCTTCTTGAATTGTCTATTTGGAGGAGCTGCCATTGGGATACTTCTCAAAAATAATTTGTGAGTGCTTGACAAAAGTCATATTTAAGAATTTTGGTGACAGTGGGTCACATCTATGTATGAGGTAACATGTCAGTGTCAAATAACGCGTAAAGCACATGGTTCGCGAGTCAAAAAGGAAAAAGCAAACAGTAATAAAAAAATAAAGCAAACAATAAAACAACTGTGAAATAAAATAACAGTAAAGTAAAAGGATATTTACAGGTAGTTGCGACTGTGGCTCACATCTTCCTCTGGTTTTACGTCCAAAAATGGCTTGAACGGCCTCTATGAGTCGAGGATATGCTTCCCATCCAGTTTTCTTATAAACTGGCAAACATGATTGTTTATAGTCAGATTCTCGAGACTATATCGTGCATGCTCTTTCTGGAATAATGGCCATAACTGGAGAATCGCTCCTTGTACATATCCACTGGGATACGTTACAAGAGACAAAAGGATATCATCCAATGACTCCTTATTCAAGCCATCCCAAATGAATTTAATCTTATCTTCCATATTATTAGACACAATTCCTAAAGAACATGGGTTTTTATTACATCTCATTCTGGCACATTTATGACAAGCAACAAAAATTCTTTGAGCTCTTTGTTTTCTTGCATAATTTCCTTTACCACAACCAGGCATGTATGCAATAAATTTTGGAGGTAACTTACCTACCAATCGTACTTTAGCCTCGATTAACCAACGAATGTCAGCAAGTATGTTATTTTTCATGAGTAATCGCATGCGTTCAGACTGAGCTTTATAGATTGTAAGGAGGGCATTCTGAGGAAGTGAAGGTAATCGCTTGTGAAGCTTCGCTAGAATCTTGTTTCTATCCATACCTTCGCCTAAGAATATCAGTTATTATGGGAAAACTGAAGTAACTGACTTGATTGTCACGGAGTATCGTTATCTGCCACTTCACCGGGGTAACAAACTAAAGCACACAAACAGAAAAATAAATTAAAACACACAAAGAAAATTAAAATAGTCCTCTTATTGAATTTACCTCAAGCTCCAACTGGATGTTGTAGACACCTCTCTCAATGTCTCTGAGTTGGCTTTCTAAATCCTCAACATGGGCTACTAACTCTGGTGGTTGCAGAGCCCAAATACGATGTGTTTTATAAAATCGAATCTGCCTTTTGAGATGAGATTTTACACATTGAAGTGGTTTAAGAATGTTCAGGAGGAACTGTTTAGATATGGCACTCATGATTAACAACGATAAGAGAAAACTTAATGGTTAAACAAATACACTGAAGCAAAAATAATTTCAATTAGCAAAAGAATAATAAAAAGAAAGAAAAAATTAAATCACCGAAAAGAAAGAAAAACTTAATTCAAATCTGGTGGGTCACTCAAATTTATTTCTGTGTCCTTTCCATGTGGTTGGTACTCTAGATATGGTTTTAGTCTTTGACCATTAACTTTAAACGTAACACCGTTCTTTGGGTCCGTAATTTCAATTGCCCCATGTGGAAAAACAATATGAACAATAAAGGGGCCAGACCAACGAGAGCGTAACTTACTTGGGAATAGGTGCAAGCGAGAATTGAATACTCTCCATGTGGTTGGTACTCTAGATATAGTTTTAGTCTTTGACCATTAACTTTAAACATGACACTGCTCTTTGGGTCCTTAATTTCAATTGCTCCATATGGAAAAATAGTATGAACAATAAATGGGCCAGACCAACGAGAGCGTAACTTACCTAGGAATAGGTGCAAACGAGAATTGAATAAAAGTACTTTCTGACCCAGAGTGAAAGATTTTCTCATAATTTTCTTGTTATGAAAGACTTTCATTCGTTGCTTGTAAATCTTGGCATTTTCGTATGCATCATTGCGAATTTCTTCAAGTTCTGCCAACTGTAATCTTCTTTCTGAGCTAGCTTACTGCATGTCAAAGTTGAAATTCTTGATGACCCAATATGCACGATGCTCGAGTTCTACAGGTAGGTGGCAGGCTTTTCATACACTAGCCTGTACGGTGACATCCCAATCGGGGTCTTAAAAGCCGTTCTATTTGCCCATAATGCATCATCAAGTCTTAATGACCAATCTTTTATGTCTAGCCTCACCGTCTTTTCAAATATATGCTTTATTTCTCGATTGGAGATCTCAACTTGGCCACTGGTTTGCGGATGATATGGGTTTGTCACTTTGTGAGTGATTGAATACTTTGTCAAAAGAGCCTTGAAAGCTTTGTTACAAAAGTGAGCACCACCATCACTGATTATCGCTCGAGGGAATCCAAAGCATGAAACAATGTTACTTTTCAAAAATCCTATCACCATCTTGTGATCATTGGTTCTACACGAAATTGCTTCTACCCATTTCGATACGTAACTAACAGCAACCAAAATGTATTGATGGCCAAAAGAATGGGGAAAGAGTCCCATGAAGTCGATACCCCATACGTAAAAATTCTCATCCACTAAAATTGGATTTAGTGGCATCATGTTCCTTTGTGTAATGCCCCACATTCGTTGACACCTATCACATAAAGAACAAAAAGTGTAAGGGTCTCGAAATATAATTGGCAAATATGAACCACATTGTAAAACTTTAGTCACTGTTTTCTTAACATTGAAATTGCCTCCACAAGCTTGCTCATGGCAGAATGAAAGGATATTTTGAATTTTCTTTTCTGGGACACATCGTCTAACAAATTGATCTGCACAATACTTTAATAAATAAGAGTCATCCCAAAAGAAATTCTTTATTTCCGCAAAAAAATTGGCTTTGTCTTGCTTGGTCCAATGCTCTGGAAGTTGACCTGTAACAAGATAATTCATGATGTCAGCATACCATGGTAATACTTCCACACTTATTAATTGTTCATCTGGAAATGACTCATTCAATGTTAAAGGTTCAGTAATTGTGTCAAAATAGAGACGAGAGAGATGATCTGCCACAACATTTTCTGTACCTTTCTTATCTTTAAATTCCAAGTCAAATTCCTGCAAAAGTAACACCCAACGATTAATCTAGCTCTTGCATCTTTCTTTGTGAGAAGATATTTAAGAGCAGCGTGATCTGTGAACACAATTATTTTACAACCAATGAGATAAGATTGAAATGTTTCCAATATAAACACTACTGCTAGCATTTCTTTTTTAGTAGTTGAATAGTTCAACTGTGCATCATTCAATGTCATACTAGTATAGTAAATAACATGGAATATTTGATTAACTCTTTGTCCTAATACTACTTCTATTGCATAATCAGATGCATCACACATGAGCTCGAATGGTAAGCTCTAATTTGGGGGCTGAGTGATAAGTGATAATGTCAACAATTGCTTTAATTTTTCAAATGCCATAAGACATGAATCATCAAAGACAAAAGGTACATCCTTAGTAAGTAGATTGCATAAGGGTCTAGAAACTTTGTTAAAATCTTTAATGAAACGTCTATAAAAACTATCATGCCTAAGGAAAGATCTTACTTCTCTGACTGTTTTGGGTGGAGGAAGATTAGAAATTAGATCCACCTTGGCTTTGTCAACCTCAATACTTTTACTCGAAATGATGTGACCGAGAACAATACCTTATTTTACTATAAAATGACACTTCTTCCAATTTAAGACTAAGTTCTTCTCGATACATCTCTGCAAAACTAATGTTAGATGATGTAAACATTAATCAAATAAATCACCAAAGACAGAAAAGTCATCCATAAAGACTTCAAGGAATCGTTCAACCATATCAGAAAAAATGCTTAACATGCATCATTGAAATGTAGCAGGTGCATTACATAATCCAAATGACATCCTTCTATATGCAAATATGCCAAAAGGGCAAGTGAAAGTGGTTTTCTCTTGATCTTTTGGAGTTATGGAAATCTGATTATATCCTAAGTAGCCATCTAAAAAGCAATAAAATTCATGGCCTACTAATCTATCAAACATTTGATCGATAAATGGTAAAGGAAAATGGTCTTTACGTGTGACAGAATTCAACTTTCTATAATCAATGCATACACGCCATCTTGTAGTCACTCTAATGGGTATCAATTCATTATCGGCATTTGTAACTACTGTGACTCTTGACTTTTTGGGGACAACTTGTGCAAGACTGACCCATGAACTATCAGAAATTGGGTAAATGATATCTGCATCTAATAGCTTAAGGACTTTAGTTCTAACAACTTCTTTTATGTTAGGATTTAACCGACGTTGCATTTCCCTAGTAGGTTTAACATTTTCATCAAGGTGAATATAATGCATGCAGTCTACTGGATTTATATTTTTTATGTCTGCTATGGTCAATCCTAATGCTCCTTTGTGCTCTTTTAAAACGTCCAACAACTTACCTTTTTGTTTGTCATTTACGGATGATGAGATGATTACCGATAGAGTACTTTCTTCTCCAAAAAGTATATATTCTAAAGTGTTGGGTAATGGTTTGAGCTCAAGTTTTGGTGGTGATTCTGATGATGGGATGAGTTTCTTCTCTGATGGTGCTAGTTGTTCAACTCTTGACTTCCATTTATTAATGTCCATGGATGGTGCTGAGTAAAGCCGGGCGTTGACCTCATCGACCGATCTGTTAATATCAAACTCCAAGCCAAAGTGAGTTAAACATGCTTGTAAATGATCATCACTAAGGTTTGAAACTAAAGTGTCATCAACTAATGCTTCAATTAAATCCACATCAACAATTCCATCATCTGCATTATGAAGTTGTTTGGCAATGTTGAAGATGTTCAGCTCCATAGTCAAGTTGCCGAAGGACAACTGCATATTTTCAGTCCTGCATTGAATATGAGCATCCGCTGTTGCCAAGAAAGGTCAGCCTAGAATGATGGGGATGTGCTTTATTGAATCCGGTATTAGTTGAGTGTCAATTACAATAAAATCAACAGGAAAATAAAACTTGTCTACTTGGATAAGCACGTCCTCCATAATACCACGAGGTATTTTCGTGGACCGATCTGTAAGTTGTAACACCACTGTAGTTGGGTGTAATTCTCCCAGTCCAAGTTTCACGAATACAGAGTAAGGCAACAAATTTACACTAGCTCATAAATCTAACAAATCATCCTCAATTGTGTGGTTCCCTATACTACATGAGATAGTGGGGAAGTCTGGGTCTTTGTATTTTAGAGGAATTTTATGTTGGAGTATAAAACTAACGTTTTTTGTTAAAAATATCTTCTTTTGAACATGAATGTTTCTCTTTTTAGTAGTCTTTAAGAAACTTGGCATGAGATGGAACTTGTTTAATAGCATCAAGCAAAGGGATGTTAACACTTATCTGTTTGAAGATTTCAAGAATCTCACATGTGAATTTTCCCTTCTTTCCTTTAGTTAACCTCCGAGGAAATGGAGCTTTGGGAACATGTTCTCGTGGGTTAGTTTCTTCTTTCTCCTCTGATGGTAAGTCTTCAACATTCACAGGTACAATTTGATTTTCTTTTGTCACCGACATCTCCACTTTGTTGTCGACTTCTTTTCTTTTTCGTAAGGTCATGACTGCTTTGACCTCTCCATGCTGCTGTGGTGAACTGATACTTGATTCATGTACTCCTTTAGGATTAGGCACTGGTTGACTTAGAAACTTGCCTTTCTCAACAGTCATTTCTAAGGTCTAAATTGAAAGAGCAAGTTGTCCCACCATCTTCTCGAGGCTTGAAACTTATTGGGCTTGTGAGTTGAAGCATGCTCTTGTTGTGCAAATTTTATTGAACTTGCAAGCGCACGAATCTATTGTAGAATAGACTAATGGTGACGAGTGTCGATCCCACGAGGAGGTGGATTTTAATTGTGTGTAGAATTAATTTTGTAAATAGGTGATTGGATTTTGTGGTGAAAATGACTTAGATTATCCTAAAATTGGAATTGAAATAGTGAGAATAAATTGTAAAATTGGAATTGAAATGGCGAGAATAAATCGAAGAGAAATCTATTGAAATGACATACTTGGGTATCAGGATCCGTATCAACATGCACCATGAGCTAAATATTCCTTATTAATACCAATTAAATCATGAGGGGGGATCCACACCTCATGAACCACGCTCTAATCAATATGGTGCTAAGGGCTTATCGTGCCAAATAATAATAACCATATACTAGGGAGCCGGTGAAACCAGGGTGGTCATAGACAAGATTATTATTATTTGTCGACGAGAAGTCAAAACATCCACAAAAACTAGAGGGGAAAAGAAAATAAATTTACCAAATAAAGCCCATGACACATGTTAAGACTTCCCCTTCAACCCAAGCTTGAAAGAAAATTAGCTACTCATAGTTGAACTAGGGGCAAAATGGGAATTTATTAAAATACATAGAAAATATAAGATGGCGAAAGAATTACAAAAAATGGATCCCAAAAATGGATTCAGAGGTATCAAATTAGGGGGGAAATGCCCCTTTTTTATAGATACATGGAGTAAATCATGGCCATCGGATTAAAAATAGTTTGGATGCTCAGGATTGCGCCACGTCATCAGTCAACAGTACGTGTGAACAGTATGCGGTTTGACCACGTGGATGAACAGTAACACGGTTTGACCCAGGTGAACAGTGATGCGATTTGGTTGAAATAATCCCATGTGTTGCATGTACCGTACGCGCATTTTTTGGTCCACTAATATGCTGCCACGTCACCATCAACAGTATTTAAGAATTTTAGTCCAACAGGATCATGACACCTTATCAGTCAATGCCATATCATTGGTCAATGCCACGTCATCGATCCATCTATGTGAACAATGTCGTGATCAGTACTGTACATGTGAATAGTACCGTACATGTGAACAGTTCCATTTTTCCTTTTATACTCCTCCTAATGTTTTCGACCATCCTGAGTTCAAAAGTGATGTCTATTTTGCCGTTTGATCTCTCGTTTATTGTGAAATGACTATGATGCCCCTAAAATACTTAATTAAAATAAAACACACATGATTAAATTACAAGAAACTTAAACACATAAAAGTAAAGGTTGTTAGTAAGACGTGAAATGTAAAATGGTGATTTTCTCCTTTATAAATATGCATTTTCTAACACTCAACACACCCCCAACCAGCTTATTGCTAGTCCTTAGCAAATAAAGCGAAAACAAAATTCAAATCCAAAATGATTTTTTTTTAAACACTTGTGTTTATTCAATCAGACTAATGATAACAATCAAATAAAAGCATAAACATTATCTCAAGTCTAAAGAAACATCACACCCATATCAACCATCCACATGAATCAGCCTAGTAGACTTTGTCATAGTTACTTTCAAGAATGACATGTCAAACCCCAAAATCTCACTGGAAGTAGTGACACTCTCACAAAGAAATTAAACCCAATAAAAATAGTCACTCCAATGAATGGTAATTGAGAGAGAA
>MKYO02030847.1:599667-668907 GCA_002013955.2 Citrus medica | reverse complement strand
AAGAAAAATGATAGGCTCAAAAACTCACTTGGTACTTATTATGACATGTTCATTCCTTCAAGCAACTCATATTTGTCTCCGACATCAACATGTAGAGTAGCAAACATAGCGTAACATCACTTCAGACTAAAGATAATACAAATACTAAAATTTGAAATTCATTATGTCATCCATTGTTAAAATAAAATATATATTTTTTTAAACAACATCCTACCCCCCAACCTATTTTAAACATGAAAGAAAAATATACAAGCAGAAATGTGAAAATAAGGCAAAAAACTAATTAGAAAATAATAGAAAACGAAAATAATTTTTTTTTAACTTAAGAAGATGCATTTCTAGAGGCACTACACTCCATATTCAGCCATCTTCGACTCAAAAAATTTGAAAATGTATATTTTATAAAGGAGAAATTAAAAAGAAGAAGAAAAACGAACATCAAAACATAATAAAGAAAATGTCTGAAATTTTTTTTATTTTTTTGTTTTTTTTCAAATGATGAAGATGCGTTTCTAGAAAGATTACACTCTATATTCAGTCATCTTCAACATAAAAAGTTAGCAACAGTTAGTTTATACAACAAAAGATTAGTAAAAACTTAACCAAGATTCCACAATTGTCGACTATTCCATCCCCCCAACCAGAACAAAACATTGTCCTCAATGTTTTAAAGGAAAGAAGTAGAGTTTAGAAGACATCACCTGGGTGGTGCAACACAAAAAAAAAATATTTACAGGCGGAGAGTTAAATCTAATTTGTACTTCTTACTGCGGCTACTGTTACTATCATTATTTGAACGCTCCAACACAAAGGTCTAGGGGTCTGGCTCCGGTCTATAAGCTTGTAATAGATCAAGTAGCTCATTAGTAGTATTAGCACAAATAAAAAGCTTTTTGGCATTGGAAGGAACGAAATAATTTTTTATTGCATGGTTAGGAAATGCGATAAACTCATCATAAAAATTATTGACATTTAATAAACTAATGAGTTTCTGGTGAATGTGCAGATGGGCCCAAGATGCTAGTGTGATAAGTGCCTCTAGTATTGTAAGATCTTCTAGAAGGAAAATAAAAGCATCAGCATGATTAAGCATTTCAGTTATTCGTTCTTGCATACCTGAGACGACTAACTCTTCTCCAGTCGATGAGTCAGACAAACTGCCCAAAGGTTTTAGGACTCTTGGGATGATGCCTAACACTTGGCTTCCTCTGATAAAAGCAGCTTCTGAGACCAATTTTAATAACCCTCGGTTACTTCCTCCATACATCAAGTGTAACTTTCTATCTGCTATGCTTCGACCAAAATCTATGGCTGCATCAACGAACTCTTTATATTTGCCATAGGTAAATCCAGAAAGTACACAAATGTTCTTGAATTGTCTATTGGGAGTAGCTGCCATTGGAATATTTCTCAAAAATAATTTGTGAGTGCTTAACAAAAGGTCATATTTAAGAATCTTGGTGACAATGGATCACAACTGTGTATGAGGCGGCATGTCAGTGTCAAATAACGCGTAAAGCACATGGCTAGTGAGTCAAAAAGGAAATAGTAAAAAGAAAAAACAAACAGTAATAAAATTATTAAAGACAATAATGCAAACAATAAAACAACTGTGAAATGAAATAAAATAACAGTAAAGTAAAAAGATATTTACAAGTAGTTGCGACTGTAGCTCACATCTTCCTCTGGTTTTACGTCCAAAAACGGCTTGAACGCCCTCTATGGGTCGAGGATAGGCTTCCCATCCAGTTTTCTTATAAACTGGCAAACAGGGTCGTTTATAGTCAGATTCCCGAGACTATATCGTGCATGCTCTTTCTGGAATAATGGCCATAACTGGAGAATCGCTCCTTGCACATATCCACTGGGATGCGTTTCAAGAGACAGAAGGATATCATCCAATGACTCCTTATTCAAGCCATCCCTAATGAATTGAATCTTATCTTCTCTGTTATCAGACATCATTCCTAAAGAACATGGGTTTTTATCGCAACTCATTCTGGCACACTTATGACAAGCAACAGAAATTCTTCGAGCTCGTCGTTTTCTTGCATAATTTCCTTTACCACAACCAGGCATGTATGCAATAAATTTTGGAGGTAACTCACCTGCCAATCGTACTTTAGCCTCGATTAACCAACGGATGTCTGCAGGTATGTTATTCCTCATGAGTAATCGCATGCGTTCGGACCGGGCTTTATAGATCGTAAGGAGGGCATTCTGAGGAAGTAAAGGGAATCGCTTGTGAAGCTTCACTAGAATCTCGATTATGTCCATACCTTCGCCTCAGAATATCAATTATTATGGGAAACTGAAGTAACCGACTTGATTGTCACGGAGTACCGTTATCCGCCACTTCACCGGGGTAGCAAACTAAAGCAAACAAAAAGAAAAACAAATTAAAACACACAAGAAAATTAAAATCGTCCTCTTATTGAATTTACCTCAAGCTCCAACTGGATGTCGTAAACACTTCTCTCAATGTCTCTGAGTTAGCTTTCTAAATTCTCAACATAGGCTACTGACTCTGGTGGTTGTAGAGCCCAAATACGATATATTTTACAAAATTGAATCTGCCTTTTGAGATGAGTTTTGACACGTTGAAGTGGTTTAAGAATGTTCAGGAGGAACGGTTTAAGCATGGTACTCATAATTAACAATGATAAGAGAAAACTTAATGGTTAAACAACACACTTATGCAAAAATAATTTCAATTAGCCAAAGAATAATATAAAGAGAAAAAAAATCAAATCACTGGGTCTTGAAAGCCGTTTTATATGCCCATAATGCATCATCAAGTCTAAATGACCAATCTTTTATGTCTGGCCTCACCGTCTTTTCTAATATGTGCTTTATTTCTCGATTGGAGATCTCAACTTGGCCACTGGTTTGCAGATGATATGGGGTCGCCACTTTGTGAGTGATGGAATATCTTGTCAAAAGAGCTTCGAATGCTTTGTTACAAAAGTGGGCACCACCATCACTGATTATTGCTCGAGGGAATCCAAAGCGCGAAACAATGTTGCTTTTCAAAAACCCTATCACCACCTTGTGATCATTGGTTCTACATGGAATTGCTTCTACCCATTTCGATACATAGTCAACAGCAACCAATATGAATTGATGGCCAAAAAAAAGGGGGAAAGGGTCCCATGAAGTCGATACCCCATACGTCAAAAATCTCAACCATTAAAATTGAATTTAGTGGCAACATGTTCCTTCGTGTAATGCTCCCTATTCGATGACACCTATCACATGAAGAACAGAAAGTGTAAGCATCTCGAAATATAGTTGGCCAATAGAAACCACATTGTAAAACTTTAGTCGCTGTTTTCTTAGCGCTGAAATGGCCTCCACAAGCTTGTTCATGGCAGAATGAAAGGATATTCTGAATTTCACTTTCTGGGACACATCGTCTGACAATTTGGTCTGCACAATACTTGAACAAATACGGATCATCCCAAAAGAAATTCTTTATTTCTGCAAAGAATTTAGCCTTGTCTTGCTTGGTCCAATGCTCTGGAAGTTGACCTGTAACAAGATAATTAACGATATCAGCATACCAAGGTAATACTTCCACATTCATTAATTGTTCATCTGGAAATGACTCATTCAATGTTAATGGCTCTGTAATTGTGTCAAAATGGAGACGAGAGAGATGGTCTGCCACAACATTTTCTGTGCCTTTCTTATCTTTGAATTCCAAGTCAAATTCCTGCAAAAGTAACACCCAACGAATTAGTCTAGCTTTTGCATCTTTCTTTGTGAGAAGATATTTAAGAGCAGCATGATCTGCGAATATAATAATTTTACAACCAAAAAGATAAGATCGAAATTTCTCTAATGCAAACACTACTGCTAGCATTTCTTTTTCAGTAGTTGAATAGTTCAACTGTGCATAATTCAATGTCATATTAGCATAGTAAATAACATGGGGAATCTGATCAACTCTTTGTCCTGATATTGCTCCTACTGCATAATCAGATGCATCACACATGAGTTCAAATGGTAAGCTCCAGTTTAAGGGCTGAATGATGGGTGATGACGTCAACAACTGCTTTAATTTTTCAAATGCTACAAGACATGAATCATCAAAGACAAAAGGTACATCCTTAGCAAGTAGATTGCATAAGGGTCTAGAAACTTTGCTAAAATCTTTAATAAAATGTCTATAGAAACCAGCATGCCCAAGGAAAGAACTTACTTCTCTGACTGTTTTGGGTGGAGGAAGATTAGAAATGAGATACACCTTGGTTTTGTCAACCTCAATACCTTTGCTTGAAATAATGTGACCGAGAACAATACCTTGTTTTACTATAAAATGGCACTTCTCCCAATTTAAGACTAAATTCTTCTCGATACATCTCTGTAGAACTAGTGTTGGATGATGTAAACATTGATCAAATGAGTCACCAAAGATAGAAAAGTCATCCATAAAGACTTCAAAAAATCATTAAACCATATTAGAAAAAATGCTCAACATGCATCGTTGAAATGTAGCAGGTGCATTACATAATCCAAATGGCATCCTCCTATATGCAAATGTGTGGTTCCTTATACTACATGAGATAGTGAAAGAGCTTGGGTCTTTGCATTTTAAAGAAATTTTATGTTGAAGGATAGAACTAACGTTTTCTGTAAAAAATGTCTTTTTTGAACATAAATGTTTCTCTTTTTAGTACAAAGGTCTTTAAGAAACTTGGCATAAGATGGAACTTACTTAATAGCATCGAGCAAAGGAATGTTGACACTTACCTGTTTGAAGATTTCAAGAATCTCACCTGTGGATTTTCCCTTCTTTCCTTTCGCTAACCTCTGAGGAAATGGAGCTTTAGGAACATATTCTCTTGGATTGGTTTCTTCTTTCTCCTCCGGTGATGAGTCCTCAACATTCACAGGTACAATTTGATTTTCTTTTGTCACCGGCATCTCCACTTTATTGTCGACTTCCTTTCCTTTTCGCAAGGTCATGACTGCTTTGACCTCTCCATGCTGTTGTGGTGAACTGGTACTTGCTTCATGTACTCCTTTAGGGTTAGGCACTAGTTGACTTGGAAATTTACCTTTCTGAACGGTCATTGCCAAGGTCTGAACTGAAGAAGCAAGTTGTCCCACCATCTTCTCGAGACTTGAAACTGATTGAACTTGTGAGTTGAAGCCTGCTCTCAACTCATTTCGTAGTCCATCAATGGTGCGGTTCTGTTGCTCAATCGTGGAGTGAGTAACATTCTTAAAATTCTGGAATGCATCCTCCCATGGTCTGGGTTGAGAGTAATTCTGATTCTGATTGTATGGTCTGAATGGCGGCTGCAAGACTTGAGGAACTTGAGGAATTTGTTGCATTGGTGGAGCTAGAGCTGCTGATCTATTTTGTTGGAATCCTTGAGACCATGAAAAATTAGGGTGGTCTCTCCATCCAGGGTTATATATATTGGAGTATGGGTTTTAATTTGATGGCTTTCTCATTACACCTATGGCATTGGCTTGGTCTGAGTATGAGTCATGGTCATGTGGTTCTGTTGATTTAGCAGTCGATAACGATGCTATCTGCCGAGCAAGACCTTCAACCATCTCCTTGACTTCTTTGATTCCTGAAGCTGACTCGCCAATATGAACCTCATTTACTCCCTTAATTCTTCTAGTATTCATGAGTGATCGACTCCGTTGTTGGGAATTGTCCGCTTGTCACTGGAAGAATTTCCAAATCTCTGATGCACTTTTTGACATTAGCCCTCCTCCACTTGTTGCCATTAGCCATTCTTGCACATTCAGACTTTAGAGATTGTTTCAATCCATAAAGCCACTTTGTTAATTTGTAAACAAAGTTTTCTTTTCCGACAACCGTAAATCTATTTGGCTGAGTCATGTAGATTTACTCTTCAAAATTGCCATGTAAAAATACAGTTTTTACATTAAGTTGAACTCGTTCAAGATCAAACTGCACAACCATGGCTACTAAAATTTGAATAGATGTGTGTTTAACAGTTAGAAAAAAATAGCTCATTGCAGTCTATTCTTTCCTTCTGAGCATAACCCATCGCTACCATTCTAGCCTTGTATCGAATTTCATTTTTACGAGGAAATCCTTTCTTCTTTGCATATACCCATTTGCACTCAATCGCCTTTTTTTTCCATGGACAATGTAACTAACTTTCAAGTTCCATTTTTATGAAAAGATTGCATTTCTTCATCAATTGCTAGCTTCCATTGTATACTTTCAGAGCTATTTATTGCTTCTCTATAGATGAAAGGAACATTATCATATACAATTGGAAATGTATATGCCAAGATATTAATAAAGTGAGTAGGTTTGTGAATCTTCTTTCATGACCTTCTATATGCAATTGAATTTTATTGCTGTGAAGGTTTCTAGGTCAAAACCTTTTCATCGTTCTTGGTCAATGGAGAATCACTATCTGTCTCCTTAATACCAATTGAATTATTTTTAACTTTTTCAAACTTTACCTGCTACGAAGTGCTACTGGTCTTATCATCCTTTTGAGAAACTTTTTGTTTCAACATGGCTGATTTATCAATAGTTACATCTTTGCTGAAATTAATCTTCTTTATAACTGGAGTCTAGACACGGAATCATTTTATTCCACCAGTTAGACTCATGAACAATGTTTTATTTACGCTTGAGTTTAACTTAGATTCATTTACATGATAATAAGCAGTTGAACCAAAAAATGTAAAGAATCATAATCAGTAGCAAGATTACCAATCCAAATCTCTATGGGTCTTTTGCCTTCAGTTGCAGCTGATGGCAAACGGTTGATCAGATTGCACGCATATACAATTGCCTCAGCCCAAAACTTATTGCCCAATCCTGCATTGGACAATATAAATCAAACTTTCTCTAATATAGTCTGATTCATATGTTCTGCCACCCCATTCTGCTGTGGTGTATCTCGAACAATGAAGTATCGTACAATACTCTTATCTCGGCATATTTGTAAAAATGGATCATTTTTGTACTCACCACCATTGTTTGAGTGAAGTTTTTGACCTTTCGACTACTTTGAATCTCGACCATCTTCTTCTATTTCATAAATATGCCCAAAATTTCATTTTTGTTCTTCATCAAGTACACTTACACTTTTCTTGAACAATAATCAAGAAAAGTAACAAAATAGTGCATACCTCTCAAAAAAGTTGTTTTGGTTGGTCCACTCACATCACTATAAACATAGTCCAAAATTTCTTTTGCATCATGAATAGTTTAACTAAATTTTACCATTGTCTTCTTGCCCAAAACACAATGTTTACAAAATTTCAAATTACAAGAATTTGCACCTTCAGTAAGCGTTGTTTCATCAAAGTCTGTAATGCTTTTTCACCAGCATGTCTCAAACGCATATGCCACAACTTGGTTGCTTCTGAATCTGCATCTTTTCCAAAAACTATTGATGTTAATCCAATAAACTATACTCCCTTGGAAATAATACAAGTTATTTCTTTTTGTGCCTTTCATTATTGTCAGTGCCCTAGTTAGTACTTTTAAAAATTCATCTCTCCGAGTGATTGTAAGCACTTTAGATTTTAGGACTCCTAATAAGATGATATTTTTCTTCAAACTTGGTATATAGAGAACATCCATTAACATTTGGATTGAGCCATCGTGATTCTTCAACTAGATTAAACTTATTTTGATGGGTTTACAGGCATTGTCATTGCATATAAAAACGGCTCCACCGTGAAACCCTTTGAAGTTAGAAAACCAACCCTTATTAGGGCATATATGATATGTATTACCCGAATTCAAAATCTACTCGTCTGAATGACATGTCAATGTCATGCCAACCAAACTAAAGTCTGACTCCTTATCATGCTATGCTATACATGCATCAGAAGTAGCCTTGCCCTTTTGTAACTTAGGATAATTTTTTTTCCAATGCCCTTTCTCACGACAAAAAGCACATTCATCTTTGGCAGATCTCCCTTTAAACTTGCTTCTTTTTCTAGGTTTGTGGCTTTTTTAATGGCCTCGTGCTGTCAATACATCTGCAACTGTATCTCTGCGATCCTTTTGGTCTTTCTTTCTGGTATTAGAGTTGTACAATGCACTGCATACAACATCAAATGTGACATTGTCCTTCCCATAAAGCAAAGTGGTAGTGAGATGTAAGATGATCATATTTATCAGGAAGGGAATTCAACAACAACAATGTCTTATCTTCATCTTTAAATTTCTCACCTAAATTTAGCAAATCCACTAATATCTTATTGAATGAGTTCATATGGTCATTGATCAACATCCCAGGTGCATACGTTAATCGATAGAGTTTTTTCTTCATATAAAGCTTATTTTCAAGGCTTTTTTTCAGCGTCTTCTATAATTTCTTCGCTGATGTCTATTAATCTTTATCCATTCTTTGTCATCCATCCTGTCATGTTTTTCTTCAAAGGCCCAGCTCTTGTTGACATAAGACATCTAATACTTCACATTGTCACATACCAAAATTATTGGTACCATCGAAGTTCCCACTTCAAACTTTGCATTAGTCATAGTAGTCCTCGTTCATGAGGACAACAACAATGTCTTTGCTATCCTTTTTCATCCAAATGACTAATGCTTTCAACAATTATTTACACTTGAAAAACAACTTCTATGATGCTAATTTCATCTGAATAAATGCACCAAAAAAGTTTCCAATGAATGGAAGGGTCACATCACAACGGTCCCACTTAAAACTTAAACTCTTTAGGCTCTTATAGCCTTATTGACAGAACTTTCATAGACATGCACTAGAACACTTAAGTAGAAACTCTATCAAATCTCTCAAATTGCTTCACTTGCAATTGCTCTCAATTATCTCAATTAGGATGATAAAACAAATGAAGAACTAACCTTTATTTGTAGGAAAAATTGGTTGCACTGTTTCACCAACCCCAACAATTTTGTCAACAAAAATTAGGTGCCTATCTTAGTAACTTGTCTCTCCAATTTGAATACATGCATGTGTTTTTCTTTCAATTTGAATGCATGCATGTTTGCGCCAACTAATTTTGAATGCATATATTGATTTTTTTAACACTGCCACATAACAGCTCCATTAGCATTCGTTTCCACTTCTTCTACTCTCCCAATTGCCTCACCAATCTCTATTAATATCTCATTGTTCATGCACATACTGGGCACTAGCTTTCCAATCGTAGGCCTAGGCCTTCTTGACCCTTTCTCGGAGAGGACCGTCTCCTATATATGGTTGGTATGGTACCGGAACTGGGTATCCCAGCTTTTCATGAAATCGAAACAAAAGAACTCGTTCGTTAGCGGATACAATAAAAACCGTACTGTAATCAACATTTTGGAGTTGTACCCAGAATGCTAAGTGTATAAATGGATGATTGGATAAATCCCTAATACCTATCGCTCTGTGAAGAGAATAAGGGCATTATTGAAATGCCATAGATCGTTTGTCAACACCCTCCTCTTTTCCACTTCCGTTCCCAACTTGAACATGAATATATTATTCCCCAAACTCTTTGCCTTCACTTCTCTTATGTTTTGCCATGCTTGTTGCAGAGCCATTTTCATGCCCTCCTTATTACCACTTCTATTTGTCAAGGCTATTTCAATTAAACACCCCGCTGCAATTTTTTCTCCTTTAGCTCTCATCCTACTTCTTAGACATACTCTGCATCCTGCCTCTCCTGATAAAGTAATAGCTACACTGTTTAATTCGTTCTTTATTGTCTATTGCTACTTTTAACTACTCTTCTCAATTACTACTGAAATTATTTTGCCAACTACTCCTTTGACTTTAAGCTGTTTGCATACTAACAGAGCTAATATTAAATAAGGAAAGGAATTTGAGAAATATAAAATGATTAAGAGGAGGTTTTAAGGGACCCAACTCGTGGGTAGTAAGAGAGAGTCCTAAACGACTTTATTTGGCTTCCATTCTAAGTTTTCATAGAAAACTGATAAGGAAGAAGTACTTTTCAAAGGATTCTTTATGCGAGAGGTTACTAGACTTGTGTTTCTAATGGGACCATAGATCGGCATGAAATCATTAAGGATACGGAGGGGGGATTGCAGCAATATCCAACAATTGGAAATTCTCCAATTTCAACTTTCTGATTAAACGCCTCACAAGTTAAGTCCACTTTTGTAACCAAACTTATTAATCTTAATTGCCCTAGTGAACCAAACTTATTAATCTTAATTGCCCTAGTGTAACCAAACATTGATTTTAAGCTCATATTCTAAAAGTACTAAAGTAATCATAAGTGCCTCTTCAATTTTCCAAAAAGCATTTTTTTGTAAGAAATTAAATTGAGCAGTTTTTTTTTTTCAATTTACAGAAAACTAGCTTTATATTATTGTTCTTATTCTAAGTATAAAAAAACTACCTTTGAATTATTTTTCTTGTACTAAGTATAAAAAAATCAAACTATTTAAGATTGACGGCTTTGAAAATTTCTTTGTCAGCAACCATAAAACATATTTAGAGAGTCTAAATTCACCTATTGTAACCCAAAAGACTAGAAAAGCAATCCATTGCCAATTCTAGCTATGTTTGCGATATATATCACTTCTTTGCTCAAAGAAACAAAATAAAATGACAAAAAATAAATAAGTGTTCACATAGCTCAGCCTTAATGTGGCTAATTCTATTAGATAAAAAGAGTATAATTAGTTGCAACAAATTTGTTTTCTCTGGTCTCTCATTGGATGAAATACATAGGCAAACTTACAATTTTCTAATTCCTATCTAGCCAAAAAAATAAATGGGGTCTAACTACCAATTTCTATTGTTCAAACAAACTGTATCTTGTGGTTTCTTTGTTTACATCCATCCAAGAGGAAAGAAGAGCCAGATATTATAAGGGTTCTTTGTAACTTCACTATTTATAATATTCTTCTTTGCATCTGTACCCTGTAACTTACAATAGGAAGACATAGGTTATATTGTAATTATTAAGGGTAGAAAGTTGGAAAAGAGAATTTTGCGTAAAACATGAACACGAAGTCCTAACCAACGCAGGACTCAAGTGATATAATAAGTTATGTACCTAGCAAACGTGGCTTGGTCTTAATAAAATCTTAAATAAAGATGCATTTTGATAAAAAAAATGAGAAAAAAAAATTCATCCAAGAAAATATAATGACCCAGCCTGAAAAATTGTCGGCAGTAATAGAAAAAAGATTAATAATATGAATTGAAGATATGGGATTGGCCTAACCTTTTGCTTGAATCACGTTCTCTGCAACGAGTAAGCAATGTTAGACTCGGTGTAGATGCTGTTAAACTTGTTATTCCCTAAATTTTCATAACATCCAGATTAAATTACTGAGAAATACGAAAGTGGAAGCGTACCTGAATCCATGGTGATTCGTAGTGGTTCTTGCGTGTAGGAGATGGACTTCCAATCTTCTCTATCTCCTGAGTTTAGAATTTTCTTTGAAAGGATTAGAGAATTGCAAAGGATTAGAGAGATTGGGGACCATAACCCTTTTTATATAAATATCGTGACTATTGGTTTCCTTTTAGAAAACCCAACAGTCATGTTATTTATGATAATAATTATCACTTCAGCCCCTCATTAAAGTGATGATTAAATTCTGGTATCTATGCATTTAATCCACAACAATTATACCCTTAGCCATTTAATTAACTTCAAATAGATCACTTAATTCTTGGCTTATTAAATAATAGCATACACATTTTATTTATTTCATGTGTGGCCCTAAATATATTAGATTAATATAAAATTAATCTAACAATCTCCCACTGGGCCACAAATGAAGCCTGAAATGTGTTTAATTTAATGAGCTCATAAAATTGCTATTATGTCCTTAGAGTATATCTGAACAATCTAGTTCAATAACCACATCGGTATAGGATCATAGCGGCCTTTGTTACATTAATCGTAACTCAACCATCCATGGTCACATATATCAATATAGTTACATGACATAGATCAATTGTGGATGCACAGCATGGAAATTACATGCAATGTGATCTAAACATGTCTATTCACAACTGGTCCTAATTTACTTTATTGAGATCTAAACTTAAGTTAGTCTAACAGAGTGCAAGGAACTGAAATACTTTATTTATGCAGAAAATAATCGAATAATATAATCAAAATATAAAAGTCACACTTAGTAATTATACAAACTCCCACTAAATCTGAATATCCTCAAGTAAAATTACACCCATACGAGCAGTGTGCTCATGAAAGACTTTAGGTGGTAATCCTTTAGTGAGCGGATCCGCTATCATGGAGTTTGTCACAATGTGCTCTATAGATATTTGTCCATTCTGCACTCTTTCCTTCACAACAAGGAACTTGATGTCAATGTGTTTTGACTTTGTAGAGCTCCTGTTGTTGTTGGAATATAAAACTGCTGACTTATTGTCACAAAATATCTTGAGTGGTCTTGCTACACCCTCTAGAATACGTAGCCCAGTGACAAAATTACGCAGCCATATTCCTTGATTGGATGTCTCATAACATGCTACAAACTCTGCTGCCATAATCGATGAAGCTACAAGTGTCTGATTGGCATATCTCCAAGAAATTGCTCCACCAGCCAACATGTAAATATAGCTTGATGTGGATCTTCTGCTGTCTTGGCATCCAGCAAAATCAGAGTCGGAATACCCAATGATCTCTAACTGATCCGACCTGGTATATGTGAGCATGTACTCCTTTGTTCTCTGTAAGTACCTCATAACTCGTTTGGCTGCTTTCTAATGATCCATCCCGGGATTGCTCAAATATCTGCCCAACATGCCAACTATGAACGCAATATCTAGACATGTACATACATGAGCATACATAAGACTCCCTATAGCTGAAGAATAAGGAATCTTCTCCATTTCCTGGATTTCAAGATTGGTCTTAGGGCATTGACTAAGGCTGAATTTATCTCCTTTGGCGACAGAGAAGTCACATGGTTTACTGTTTTGCATGCCAAACCTCTTCAAAACTTTATTGATATAGTTCCTTTGTGACAATCTCATAATACCCCGAGAACGATCCCGATGTATCTCGATTCCTAAAACAAATGAGGTATCACCAAGATCTTTCATCTCAAAATGTTTTGATAGAAAACTTTTGGTGTCGTGCAGTATGCCTATATCATTTGTGGCAAGCAATATGTCATCAACATATAAAACCAGGAATATATGTTTACTCCCACTGAACTTGTGATATACACATTCATCAATAACATTTGCCTCAAAACCATATGAGATAATTATTTGATGAAACTTAAAGTACCATTGACGAGAAGCTTGTTTGAGCCCATAGATGGATTTGGTTAGCTTACAAACCATTTTCTTTGGGTCTCCCAACACAAAGTTTTCTGGTTGTACCATATAAATTGTTTCCTTAATGTCACCATTAAGGAAAGCAGTCTTAATATCCATCTGATGTAACTCAAGATCAAAATGTGCAACAAGTGCCATAATTGTCCTAAAAGAGTCTTTCGTAGAAACCGGAGCAAAAGTCTCTTTATAGTCAATTCCTTCCTTTTGAGTAAAGCCTTTAGCTACAAGACGTACTTTATACCTTTCCACATTACCATTTGAATCCCTTTTGGTTTTAAATATCCATTTACAACCAATGGACTTCGCACCAGAAGGTAATGAGATGAGTTCCCAAACTTTATTGTCTTGCATTGACTTGTACTCTTCATTCATGGCTTTGATCCATTTATGAGAATTGGAGCTTTGCATGGCTTGATGAAAGTTAATTGGGTCATCTTCCATCACTCAAGTTTCATCCTCATGTTCCTGAAGAAATACTATATAATCATCCGGAATAACATTTCTCCTTTCTCTTGTGGATCGTCTTAATTGCACAGGCTCTTAAGGTTGTTGAGTTTGTTCCTCAGGACATCTCATGTTGATTCTGAGGTTGAACAACATTGTCAGATGGTTGAGGATCTGAATTTACTTCATGATCAATGACAGGTATTAAAACTTGTACATTGTCAAAAGCAATAGTGCATCCCTCTTTCTCTCCAAAGACAATGTTTCTTACTAGATTTCTCCCCCCAAACTCAACATCCTCAAAGAATGTAGCAGTTCCCGTCTCAAAAAGGGACCTTGTACTGGGATCATAAAACTTAAAACCCCTTGATCGCTCTGCATAGCCAACAAAGTAGCTGCTTACAGTTTTGGAATCCAATTTCCTTTCATGAGGTCTATAAGGCCTTGCTTAAGCTGGACATCCCCAAATATGTAAATGGTTTAGACTAGGCTTTCGACTCGTCCAAAGCTCATAAGGTGTTTTAGCAGCCGCTTTAGTTGGCACTTGATTTAGGATATAAGTTGCTGTTTTTAGTGCTTCACCCCAGAGTGATTCTGGTAAAGTAGAATGACTGATCATACTCCTTACCATATTCTTAAGAGTGCGGTTTCGTCTCTCAGATACACCATTCATGCTAGGCGATCCTGGCATAGTATATTGAGGGATAATTCCACATTCCTCTAGGTATTTAGCAAACGGTCCTGGACGTTGTTCTCCTGAACCATCATATCTACCGTAGTATTCACCACCACGGTCAGACCTGACATTTTTAATCATTTTGTTGAGTTGTAACTCAACTTCGGCTTAAAACGTTTTGAACACATCCAAAGACTGTGATTTTTCATGAATCATGAATATATAGCCATATCTTGAATAGTCGTCTATGAATGTAATGAAATATTGTTGACCATTCTAAGTAGTTGTAGGGAATGGTCCACATATATCTATATAAATTAATTCTAAGACGGCTGATGTTTTGTAGGCTCCTAATTTCTTACTTTTGGTTTGTTTTCCCTTGATACACTCAATACAAACATCAAGGTCTGTAAAATCAAGAGATCCTAAAATCTCATCAGACACTAATCACTCAAGTCTAGCTTTAGAGATGTGACCTAAGCGTTTGTGCCATAATGAGGCCGAATTTTCTTTCTCTAATTTACGCTTTATACCTCTGAAACTAAAATGCAGGTTTTCATTATAACTTGAAACAGTGTCTAACAAATATAGATTGTCATAAGCATTAAGCAAACCGGCTCCAATAACATTAGAATTGATAGATAAACTAAATTGTCTGTTGACAAATGAACAAGAATAACCAGATTTGTCCAAAACAGAAACTTAAATCAAATTCCATCTAAAAGACGGAACAACAAAAGTATCTAACAAATCCAAATAACAACCAGTTTTCATAAGTAATCTAAAATGCCCAATTGCTTCAACTTCTACCGTCTTGTCATCTCCTACATAAATGCATCTTTCAGCATCACTTGGCGGCCGGTAGCTCAGGCAACCCTGCAGTGAAACACAAATGTGAGTAGTAGCACCCGAATCTATCCACCATGTGTTTCTTGGTACTGAAGCTAAATTAGTTTCAGAACAAACTAAAGTAAAAAATGTACCTCTCTTTACTCACCATGCGTGATATTTTTGACATTCCTTCTTCACATGTCCAGGCTTGCCGCAGAAGAAACAGCCATGCTCGGCCTTTGGTTTCTTTGGCTCTGGACCCTTACAAGCAGTAGCTTCACCATTTTTCTTTCTATTGCCCTTATCTTTAGAAGTGCTTACCATATGTGCATATTCGGATTTCTCTTGCTTCAGTCTCTCTTCTTCTTGCACACAAAAGGAAATCAGTTCATTGAGAGTCCACTTCTCTTTCTGACAGTTGTAACTGACTTTGAACTGATTAAATCATGTTGGGAGAGAGATAAGGACCAAATGCACAACCAAATCATCATATAGGTCGATCCCTAATGCTTTAAGCTTAGAAGCAAGATGAGACATCTCCATGATGTACTCCCGAACGTTTCCCTTGCCTTTATACTTCATTGAAATCAAGCTTGCTAAATGCGTACTTGTTTCAGCCTTATCGTTTTTTGTAAAATGTTTCTGAATTTCAGTAAGAAACTCACTAGCACTTGTAACCTCATCAGTTATAGCACTCCTAAATACTTTTGGAACACCGTGCTTCATGATCATAAGACTCATCCTGTTAGATTGATCCCACTTCTCATAGTACAACACATCCTCAGATGTACTATCATCAGTGAGTTCGTCCGGCTTAGGGTGTCTGAATGATAAGTCTAGATCCATGCAGCCTAAGAGAATCATCATATTCTCTTTCCAGTCCTTAAAATTAGTCCCATTTAGAACCGGGACACGATTCATATTTGCAGATATAGAAGTCGCAGATAGAAAAGCTGAATAGAGAACAAAAATAAAATATAAATAATGCTCACATTAAATAACTCAATTAATAATCTTTAAAAATTTAAAAACAAATTATAACATTTCAAGATACCTAGCACAACATTAGTAACAAGTCTTTGGACTATAATACTAACTGTAAATGGTACTCTTGTTGCAATGATCAAATTTTAACAATAAATTATGTCAAGTAATGAACCAATCTTTGGATTAGTACATTACTCACATTAAGTTATCTTAATAATCGTCACAAATTTACCATCACTAGTGTGTGTGCAATTAGGCCAAATATTAACCTTCCTTTGGGTCGATTAACATCCGCAAGAATTACACAAACACAAACATCTAACACCCCAAATAAACTAATCTACACAGGAGATATCACTTTGGTGACTTCCTGCGCTAATTAGCATATCATCAGTGTTAGACCAATAATCATTTTAATTTAAAGATTATAAAACCATAACCGAAATAATTAATAAAACTGAAACCGAAACGTGGTCTAACCATAACAATTACAAAATTCCAAGCAAAATGATATTAATAACTCAATAATCTAATCATGGATGGGGCTCTGATACCACTTGTTAAACTTGTTATTCCCTAAATTTTCATAACATCCAGATT
Organism: Citrus medica; assembly: GCA_002013955.2. Taxonomy (NCBI): domain Eukaryota; kingdom Viridiplantae; phylum Streptophyta; class Magnoliopsida; order Sapindales; family Rutaceae; genus Citrus; species Citrus medica. The sequence continues at coordinate 652,080 of MKYO02030847.1, read as the reverse complement.
AAATTACTGAGAAATACGAAAGCGGAAGCGTACCTGAATCCATGGTGATTCGTAGTGATTCTTGAGTGTATGAGATGGACTTCCAATCTTCTCTTTCTCTTGAGTTTAGAATTCTCTTTGAGAGGATTAGAGAATTGCAAAGGAGGGGACCATAATCCCTTTTTTATAAATATCGTGACTATTGGTTTCCTTTTAGAAAACCTAACAGTCATGTTATTTATGATAATAATTATCACTTCAGCCCCTCATTAAAGTAATGATTAAATTCTGGTATCTATGCATTTAATCTACAACAATTATACCCTTAGCCATTTAATTAACTTCAAATAGATCACTTAATTCTTGGCTTATTAAATAATAGCACACACATTTTATTTATTTCACGTGTGACCCCAAATATATTAGATTAATATAAAATTAATCTAACAGATGCCATATGTATAAGGAAGGGGAATTGTTCCATGCCCTCAATCTTAAATTTTCTGAAAGTCGTCTTCTCCAGAGAGTATAAATAGAACACGTCCTTGCCATGGCTGGAATATGTATCATTCTCATGGAAGAGGACTTCACCAGCCCCACTGTAAAAAAAGACAGGTGCCAAGTATAAACTGCTGTGTAGATCTTCCAAACGTGGAATGCACATTATTTTAATCCAATTGCGTTCATTCCTTGTCCAGATATCAACATGAGCTCTTCTCTCGGCATGACAATGTATCAAGCCAAGGCATCCACCAAAATCAAAAAGATCAAATTCAGCCCCTTTGGCTACATCATCTGGTAGTAGAATCACACGAAATTTATCATCTACTAAACGAAAACAAAGAATTACACTTGAAAAAATTGTCCTGAAACGTTCCTTTGTGTCACGGATCCGATCTATCCGCCAATAGAGACTTCGATTAATGAAGGTCGCAGAATATTTACGAGCTTAGGACATTGGGAAGATATACCAGGGAGTATCCCTGTTTTCCAAAAATTGGTATTTAATGAATACATCTGAAAGTGCGTTATCCCATCATCATTTACAAGTCTTACAATCTTATAATCATTGGTGGATTGATCGAAACAAAATCCAAAAGTATTTATGTAACCAAATCCGTACATATCTAGAGTTAGACCGACAACTGATATTGGTACAGTCTTGTACCTCCCCGTCCACGGATTCCATAACACCAAATCTGCTTCTCCTGCATGTTCATGTATCTGAACAACAATACATAACAAGCCATTGCAACAACCAATCAACTGGTGAAGTACTTTTCCTAGGGGAAAATTAAGATTACGGGCTTTTATATTATTTATATTTGCTCCAATGTCGACAGAGTGAATGGAGTGAAGAGTAGAAAAGATAAGCTTGTGATTATCAGAATTAAGCGCATTAATAAAAGAATGACATGCCATACTTTATTGAGGCAAGAAATTGTGGCAGGCAATTCTCAATATTTTATTTAGTTTAATTTTATTTGTATTAGTTATGTTAATAGTATGAATATTATCTTATAGTGGGTTAGCTGTTTGAGATTTAGTTGCGATTATTTTTGGGGATTGTGGTTAGTTTATCGCTTATTTTTATGGATAATTAGATTATAATATTTTTATACAAATATCCCTAATTCATAATAATAAAGTGCTGAACAATTATAATTTTAATACAAATTGAGTTGAAGGGGGAGTCTATTGATTTCTCTAATAATTAATATGTTTTAGAAGCCTGAATTTCCTTTAATTAACTCTTTTATCTTTTTTCTTTAATTTGATTTATCAGAGAAAGACAACAAATAAGGAGGAAATCCTTACAATGGAGCAACGATTAGAAATGATATAGAAGATAATGAATGTGTTTTGTTATGTCAGGCTAGTAAAGGAGTGATACTTGAGTTTATAAGGAGGTTGGTCACTCCATCCAAAAGGCTAGTATTTTGAGTTGGATACCTAGAAATCCTAGACCGAACCCCCCAATATTTGGCATTAGAGCTAGACCTAATAGCCAAAATGTGATGGTGGAACAACTCAGATGTGTCAGCCGAAAGAATCGGAGTCTGGTGGAGGTTTCTTCTAGGGGAGGATTGGGGAGTTGTGTCTCACATTGTCTAGTAAAAGGGGTATACTTGGGTTTATAAGGAGGTAGGTCACTCACCCAAAAGGCTAGTTTTTTTAGTTTGATACTTAGAAATCCTAGGCGAAGCCCCTCCCAAAATAATGCTATGATTCTTGAACCAAAAAAAATACCAAGAAATTATTTTGTAAAATAGATGAATTCATCTTCAAGTGGTCATAATGTCAAACATACAGGTGATTATTCAACGTCCTTGGTTAAAGCCCATCCCAATGTCACCTTCAAAGTGATAATGTGGCTATCTTGTAGAAAAGGAAGTAGGGATGGCAAAATCTGGATCCGAATCTCGATCTGGAATTACATTTTTATATCCGGATTTGGATCCGCACCCATAAATTTTTTTACGGAGCCATATGCAGGTAATATCCGTTCAGATTGCCAACAAATATCCCGAATATCCAGATCCGTAAAAATTAAATTTAATAATTAAAAATATAATTTAAAAATTCAACAATTTCCCAAATTAAAAGCTAATCCCAAAACCTATTAAACATTTACATTACATTGAAATTAAGGCATTTAATTAAAGTGATGAAATGAATCAACAAAGAAAATCATTCAAAATTAAACTAATTGAATCAGTAAAGGATCTGATGAGGCTTTCCAGGACCATTTTAATTAAAGTGCTCAGACAAGGCTTCTCCAATGGCGACGATTCGACAGCAAGAGGCTTCTCTGATGGCGAGGATTCGACAGCGGCGAGGCAAGGCGTGCAGCGACAACAATAGAATCAAATCGTGGCATGCAACATGCAGCGACAACAACCGACTCAGATCAAGGCATGCAACAACAGCAACCAGCTCAGATAGAGGCATGGACACGAGGCTTAGGTGAGGCCGTGAGGCAGACTGCGACACCATTACGGAATTAGGGGGATATTGGTGTTAGGGAGTTGTGGGTTGTGGTTGTTAGTCAAGTATTGTCAATTGTGAGCGTGTGAATGCTGCGACTTAGGTTAAATTTGGTTTTAAGTTAAGTTAATATATATTTTTTAATTTAATATTAAAAATTAACTAGATCCGGATATCCGACTTTTCCGAATCCGTGCGGATTTTAATTTTTTACATATGGATCCGCATTTTTTAACATGCAGATCTGGATTTTTCCGGATCCTTGCGGATGCGGGCTTGATTTGGATTTCATTGCCATCCCTAGAAGGAAGTTTTCTCCAATAAACTAGGAATGTGGCAATTTCGGTGGAGAAGGAAATTGTTCAACAATGCAAGAATTATCTAAGTCCATTACAAACTCAGAGTATTCGACAAGTTCTTGTCCTAAAGTTGAGAGTATTCTCTAGTCATCCAATGGTGGAAGGAGTATTTTTAATGAGAAAGTGGGTACTGTACTCTGAAATCATTCATTAACAGAGGAGAAAAAGTCCTTTTTACCCAGTTTCATGCAATAGTTTATTTTATCTGGACATTTTAAACATAGCCTAAAACATCTTTGCATTACTTCACCGTTGGTTTAATGCCATTTACTAGTAATTCATTGAGGACGAAATAGAGTTTTCAATTAAAATAATACAAACTATTTTAAAATAAATTTTTTACACAATTAAATAAAACTACAAAATATGCAAAATTTATTAATTTTTTTAATGAAGTCAACGACAATATAGTTTGACATAACCACTGAATAATTGCCATAAGCGACGAAGTATAATTAACAAAATGTCACTTCTTTTTTAGCCCTATCGTCATCCCTCGTTCCTCATTACAGACGTCAGTCAAGAACAATTTCTTTCATCGATGCCCTGGTACCAAATTCTCATTGCAATTGTAACATAACACTTTTGCACGACGATCTTGCATCTCAGTAGTAGAAATTCATCAAATAGAATGATTTGGGTACCTGACATTACCTGTTTTGTAACTCTCACATTCCTTCTGAACTCCTCTATTAAAATAAGCTTCCGCTGAGACATACTTCAAGCTTCATGTAGATGGGTAAGACCAATAGTATCTGCTAAGGTTGTGTGTCGTCTAGCCAATACATTAGCCCTTATAGACTCCTTTAACCCGCTAACAAATAGCTAACTTAGTGCACTTAATTAAGGGTGTGTTTGAGATTGAAGTTGAACAGTTGTAACTTAAAAGGTACAGTACTAAAGTGTTTGATAAACACTAGCTGATATAACTTGAAAGCTATATTCATATGATTTTTTACTTGTATGATGAAAAATCTATTATATCTTTAATAATTTTATCAAAATATTATTTAAAACTTATATTTACTATATATTATTAACTTTTGTTTTATAATTATATTTTTTTCCACAGTAGTTGTACCTTAAAAGATAAAGCACCTCAATCCCAAACGCACCTTAAGAAAGTCTACTTTTGATAACAACTTCTCGTACTAGGTTAAGTGGTCACAAACATTTACCAGTTGTTGCAGCTTAGTCAAATCACAAAAGAAACCTTGAAACTGATTAGGACCAAATCGGGCATGTAATGCATCTCAAAATTCATGGCAATTCACATCTCCCTCTCATTTTTAAGTGTCTAGTACCATAATTGTGCTCCCCGTTCAGATGAAAAGATGCGAGTGTGAATCATGTTCAGTTGTATGGTAAAAATCAAAGAATCGTTCCACTTTACAGATATAACTTATCGTGTCCTCTTTGCCTTGAAAACGTGGAAAGACCAGTTGTATAGTTTAAGCTTGATAAGGCTATGGCAATCCACCTTAACCAACTGCATTCAAATGGCTACCCCGCTCTTCTTGTTGATGGAGTAGAGCCACAAAGTATTTTCCTTCCTTGTTGAATAGGTCTCACATTGATTTTTACAAATAGTTCCTCCAGCTTTTGTAGAATTTATTGTTGACCACTAGACAAAGGACCCACTTCATTCTCCAACTTCTCAACTTTAGAGTCCATGCCCTGTATCCGATAACAATGTGGCACCTATTGAACGGCGTTTCTATTTTGTTTCCGTAAACCTATGATGATAGTTAAACCATAGAAAATTCGGCTTATTGAGGAGCTTTGGCCACCGTAAGGTCCGTAACAATTCAACTTAACTTGACAATTTTTTTATATCCTTTCATGTTACTTGCATCGCTATTAAATAAATGAGTTACAACTAAAACACCAAATAAATAAGAAGAAAAACCTAACAACATAACTACATAAACACTAGTCTATACTAGCTCACTGGACTCAACAACAGCTCTTAACATATTCAACTAAAGGTAAATAATTATCTTAAATAATAACTCACAACAAAAGACATAAATTGAAACTTAAAAAAAGGTTTTTTAGCCATTATCAAAAATTGACATTTCTAAAAATCAATAGCTAAAGATTAATTGTGCTATAAAGTACCGATGAAAAAATAAATAAATAAAACTTTTTGAATTGAGTAGCCTCAATAATCTCATGGCAATTAAATAATGTATAAATAGGAGAAGGATCGGTGACCCTGTATAAAAATTACACTATATTTTAATACAAATTATAACCCTTAGATTAGAGAATGATAAATGGCCTTCAAAGATACGCATGGAACAAGTATAGCTATCACTATATTATGTGATTCATATTCAAGTAAAGGACAATTATTTACTGACCACCTGTTTTTTTCTAATATTTTCAAAAATAAAAAAATGTATTTTTTTTTTGCAGCGGTCCACCTGCAGTTAAAAATTTTTCACTAGTCCACTCCCGTCATAACACTGCTAGAATTTTGCTTACATCATAAGGGTAAAATTGTCATTTAACAGGAATAGAAAAAATGACAATGTTTTATGTTATTTCTTTTCTTTCCTTTTATTTTGGACATCTGTTAAGGTTTTGTTTTTTAATATTAGAAATATTTGGTTAAATTTGAATTGTTTTATTTTATAAATACATACATAAGATGCAAAAGTAATTCAAATCTAACATCAAGGATGGAAATGGAAGTTTTGTGGAGTTTCTACGTACCGTATTGAACTTGGAAATTTTTAAATGATATATTTTTGGCATTTATTTAATGCAAAACAATAATTTTACATTTAAGAGCAAAAAAGTTATTTGATTAATATTCTATTAAATCTATTAACTGTGTTATGACGGAAGTGGATGAGTGAAAAGAATGTTAACTTCAGATGGAGGTTGTCAAAAAAAATAAGATTTGTATGTTTTTGAAAAAGCTGAAAAAAAATAGGTAGTCGGTGGATAATTACCATAACTAAAAAATGAGTAATAAAAAACATTCAAAAAAATTTAAGACTGAGGACACTGAAAATTTCTTCGAGAGCAGCCAGAGAGAGCTAATTTCACCTATTCCACACCCGTAGGGTTAGACAAATCCTGCCATTACCAATTCCAGCTATGTTTCTGTACAATCCGTTCACTTATTTGTTCAAACAACCAAAATAAAAAATAAGAAATTAAATAATTATTCATATGCAGCAATGATTTCTCTCTGTATTTATTTTGTTTCTATTACATTACAATTTGCTCATATTTTTAACTAGAAATCTATCTTTTTTTTTCATTTAATTCTGTGAGGATGCAGACTAAATATCTTGACCAATACAGGCTAGATCTACTTCTCAATCTTTAAAATAAAATTAATTACCCTACAAGTATCCGGCCCACCTGAAGGGACTCGGAGCCTTATAATTTCTCTTATTCATTATTATTATTTTTTCCCTAATTTTGCTAGGTAATTTTGATGGAGTGGGCAAGAAAAGAAGATAAAAGTTACAAAGAACAAGCAACGATGCTGATTGGTACCAATCAAAGCTTGACTGTAATTGTTAAGTAGAATTCTCTTAGGGAGAGAATAGACCACTGAATTTAGATAAAATACTTGCTGCCCTTCTTTATTGAATAGGATGAAATTTAAGTACCTCAAGTTTAACGACTACTAAACTCAAGATCACAATCGCTATAAACAACTCATTATAACGCAAATAAATAGCTGAACGGCATGACCTATTCCTTTGCAAACACGTGAACATTGTCCATCAACTTCGATTAGGACCCTCTGACAGGAACACGTTGTGAACCTCCTGGCTTATCAGATGCTTTTACCAATACCTCCCAGCAATGGCAGGAACTTTTTATTTCCGTTTGAAAAATGGTACGCCCACGCCATTTAAAGCGCCCTCAGCAGGAAACGCATTCTAACTCCCTAACTTGAGTGTCCAAACTAATTAATTTATTCACATTTTAAACATATAAAACGGCATTTTATTTTTCTTTTCGGCCTTGCCGTATTGTGCTGAAGGGGTTCTAAAGGGATGGGGGTTCTATCATTGTTGTTTTCGCTAATAAACAGCATTGAAATAAATAATTACATGCCAAGAGCACCACATTCTATATGCAATTGACAAAAAATTAATGTGCCATCGATTACTTGCTATAAAAACTAAACAGTACTCTTCCAGCATATAGTCACATAAAATGCAAGTTCCGTAATGAAACCTAATGCTCTGTTTTAACAAGGTAGTTTTGCCATAAAAATTGAAAGAAATGGCACAATAATATATTCCGCGTCATTCAACATTTAGCCTATGTCGATAATTAGAGGCAAGGAAGATAATTCTGTTAACAAATGTGAGTATTGTACGACCACAGATTGGAGACCGGCACTCACAACCCAATAAAATTACTTATTATCAGTTGAAAACAATATTCCTTGAAGCTGCAAAAAGCTGAAAATCAGTCCCAAACGTATGTGTGGGATAATTTCCTACCTAATTGGAGGGAAAACAAATGTAACGAGAAATTTGTCGATGAAAGAATGCTAACTAAGAAAAATTTGAAGTTCAGAATTTTTATGACATGCTGAAACATAAAAATAACCAAAATAAAAGACAAAGATTAAATAGTTTATAGGGTTCAGCCCAAATTTAGCTACTACTATTTAGTTAAAAAGGTGTGGAATTACACAAAATCATTATTCTATAGTCTCACACCAGTGATGGAACTAAGTCAAGGATTCAAAAGCAATTTATAGAAAAATAAGCCATACTTTATGGAGCTACTCGTGTCTACCAAGCAAAGAAAGAAACAAAATAACACCAGCTAACTAATCCATCTCCTTCTTCTTCTTCCATCTTGCTCTTCGCCACTGCCCTCTTTGCAACATTCTTCTTCTCTTGCTTGTCCTGTCCAAATTCTCCTGTAGCAAAGATGGAGTATACAGCATCATAGAGACTAATTAAACAAGCGAAACTACTGCTACATGACGGGACAAGAAAGTTAAGATGACCAAATTAAAACAAAAAGAAAAAGATTGAAAAAAAAAACAAGAAACCTATTGGCCGAAGTGCTTACCTTGATTTTGTGGTTAAAAGTTAATAGAATATCCAAGCTTCAGCCTAATGACACGCCAAATAAGACGATGTAATGTCCAGAGCAGAGGCCAAGAGAGTACACTCGCGCCAATATACCACAGTAACGACGAGCCGCCCATACTTAGAGTAAACCATCCAAATCTTGAGTGGAACGACAGAATAAATATTGAGCAAAACTCAACCAGAATAGATATTGTGGCTAGTAAGAGACAGATGTGACTGATCATTAACTGAAGTGGTAAGCAGTATAGAAAACCATTTACTGAATGCCGTGACATGATTAGATCCAGAAAAAGGGACAGCGACACACTTGAGGTTAATATGGCAAATCCATGTGCCGCACCAAAAAGTTTAACTAGAACCCTTTCGACTCCATTACTGAGTGGCACACCATTATGTTCTCCTGGTATTTCAGAAGGAGATCCTGTAAACACGATTGTGGCATTGAGCGTTGTCACCACCAAACAGGCTCCGGCTATGGTTGTTATCCATTTGCTTGCACCTTTGACTAAATCTGCATGTCGGTGGAGAAATAACTCCAGGGGAGTTGCACCAAGTTCACATTTAGCAGTTCCTTTAATTGCCCCAAGCTTAGTTTCTAGAGAACTCCCAGGTTCAGTTCCTTTAATTTCCCCAAGCTTAGTTTCTAGAGAACTCCCAGGTTCAATCCCTCTGGTTGCTCCAACCTTAGTTCCTCCAATTCTCCTATGCTCATTTACAGATTCCCCATGCTCAGTGCTGCCCTTGATTCTCTCATTTCTAAGCTTTGGAATAACAAACCGTTCTATTTCCTACAATCAAATTAGCAAACAACTATTTAGAAAAATAATATAATCTAAATTAAAAATACATAACACTGTAATATACAATCAACTAGGAATAATGTCAAAACATAAACTTCACCATGAAATTCAACAATTCTTCCTGCAATTGAACGACTGGCCATGATAAAGCATCGCTCCCCGTATTTGTGTATCTTGCAGCACAATGAAGGATATTTTCACCTTGCTCGTCTTTTGTGTCTAACAGCTGCTCCGTTCTGACACCACCACCATACAATAGCCTCAACACACTCCTCTGACCGTGAAGAACTGCTACATGAAAAAGAGTCTGGCCTTCGCAATTCAACGAATTAACCAACTCAGGCAAATCATTGACAATAGTAGTCAAGAACTCCATATTGCCAGATTTCGCGGCAATGAACAGCATCTCTGAAGCTTTTGTCACAAATGAATCTTTTCCTCCCTCACTCAGGTCCGTAGAATTCAGTCTTCCCCAAAGATCTTTGACAATTCTAAGAGCCGGATTCACTTGCCCCTCCCTTCTTAAGACTATAAAGAAAACGGAAAAAAAAAGTTATTAATTCAAACACTATAAACCTATCATGAGAAATTGTGTGTAATGTACAACAACAATTATCAAGTTTGGAATCATTTTTTAGTAGTATTTATTTTGTAATGTTACCAAACGTCAACATATGGTAAGATTTTGTAAAAAAGAGATACGAGCTACAATTTAATAATTAATAGCAACATTTCAATTTTCATTATAATTTGTATTAAGTTAGAAGCATCAATATATAATTTCCATTAATGTAGCCATTTAAAATTGCTATACCATGGTAGCATTTAGATAGTAGCATATTCAGAAGGATATGTATTATATATATTAAATATTGCAGCATTTTAGAAATGCTACCAACTGAGTTTAGTCTCAATAGTGTAAAAAATGCTTACGAACCCCGCTTACATGAGTAACATGAAAATACAAATAAAAATTATTTCACTATCATTCTCTTTTACACCCCAAATTTGGAATTTCTCATCCTCTCTCTCTCTCTCTCTGTCCTGTTCTTTTTTCTCGGAATGGGGCGTATTTCTAACTTTTTCCTTCTCTCTTACTAAAGCTGTAAGTACTTTCGAATTTCTCATCCTTCCTCAGTAAATCAATGACCCAAATATGCTTTCATTCAAGCTGAGATAATTATCTTTGTTCTAATAAGATTTATAAGTTAGGGTTTTGTTAAAATTTATCAAGCTTAGTGTGATTATTCTCTCCCAGCTGTCTTCTAATATCAATAATTAAAGCCTTTTATTTTCATCTATTGATTTTTCAGATGGGATTTTAATTTCTAATGAGTAGAGATGAATGATAGGTTTCTAACCAATGCAATTAATGTACCCAATTTAACTCACAAGGGGTTAGATTTTGGGTTATGTGTAAATAATAATGTATCTATGAATTGTATAAGCTATAATGAAGTATGAATTTTTGCTTCATCTTTTGTAGGTTGGATGCAAGCAATTTTACACACCAATGTGTTTAACTCACAAGGGGTTAGATTTTGGGTTATGTGTAAATAATAATGTATCGATGAATTGTATAATGAAGTATGAATTTTTGCTTCATCTTTTGTAGGTTGGATGCAAGCAATTTTACACACCAATGTCTGTGAATTTATTATTTACTTCTGGAATTGATATTGGAATGTCAATCACTGGCTTTTTCTGTTGGACATGTGCATAAGGATTAAAAAGCCGTAGTCTTCACTTATTGATTCTGTTTCTCTTTTTTTTTTTGGAAGTAATGTTTAAACTGTGGTTAAAAAATAAATTTGCATTGCTCAGTAGATATTCAACTTTTAAGAGTTCAACATTCATTAGTAAATTTATTTATATAACCTGTTCCTGAAATTTCTAAGATTTGAAGTTTTATAGTCGTAGGGAACTCTGTAATCAGTGAGAAGAAACACATCATTCAGTTCACTGCATGTATCGGAAAATTAGAGAGAAAAGGTTGTTAAAAATGCTTTCGAATGATTGTACAGATAGAAATAAGCCTATTTTTATTCCTCCCCACTAAATTTAACCCGCGTATTAGGTGATACTTGACTATTGCAAAAGCAGTCATCGCAGCTTTTTCATGGTTATTAGAGATATTTTGCTTTTTCATTGATAATTACTGGGTAATATTTCTTTGTTCTCTGTGCTTATGTAAAATGATTCACTTGTTTTCTGAATTTTCATAAATCAGGTTGGCCTTTTTACGTTCCATATTTTCTGGAATCCCTAGTTGTCAAATTATATATTGGTGGAGAAGATTAAACAAAATGAATAGTGTTGTTGATAGTTCGTCTTCTTATCATTTAGAATAATCTACAAAGGCAAATCTTTAAGTAAACTCCATGCGTTGCTTCGCCAAACCAAAACAATTCAACGTAGTTCACCATTAAAGTTCTTATGTTGATTATGTATGTTTCAAGGTTCCCCAGGATTTGTACATATTATTTGTCGGTCAATAATATTCAAGAAAATACCAACGCAACATTAGTAAAATGCTACAAATACTAATATGCGATATTTCCAATGCTATAACAGATAGGCAAATAACATTCCCAATGCTACTAGATATTTCTAATGATAGAATTTTATCGGTAGTAATGATGCACGATTCATTTATTGAATGCAAGGATGTATTATAAAAGTTAAGCTGAGTATATGAGAAACTTGCAAATCCTCTCATACCCTCCTGGAGTAACAAGAAAATCCTTTGGTCTTCCAGCCAAGGTCTGCAGAGGTTTCCAGATCTTATCCTTATCCGGAATATCATGGAGATTTGTAATTAATGCTAATGCAAAATCTGGTTACCAAAAAAAAGAACATTTAAATTTATAAACATATATAAAATGAGGAGCTAAGGTAATGATGAAAAAAATGAAATAATTTTGAAAATAACAAAAAACTTACCATATTTGCCAACTTTGATGCTAGTCACAAAAGCATCGAACAATTGTGCCTCTGTGAAACTAGCCTTATGCTCATCGTACAGATAGGACGCTATCTCCATTTGTTCGAAGTACAAAGCCTTGCAAAGTGGCGTGGGTGTGGTCTGATCGTCCCCCAAGACACTCAATAAGCCCCCGTTCTTTGACAACATCTTCACCACTGCTTCCCTGTTTCCCGTAATAACAGCAATGAGGAAAGCAGTGTTTCCCTCCTCGTCTCTTAGTGCCAAGTCTTCCACTTCCATTCTATTCACCACTTGTTCTATAAAATAAGGGTGCTTTTCGACAACTGCCAAATGAAGAATTGTATCTCCACGACTGGTGATGGCGGCACGTATCAAGTCAGGATTTTGCTGAAATTTAGTCTCAAAAGCTGCCCAATCCCCATCACGAGCAGACTTTTGTAGTTCCATCCTGACTGATACTACTGTTTCACATGAAGAGATAATCAAAATAACAGTTTGATTGAATTGAAATATAAATTATAATATTTTGATAGAGAGATATCCACCAGTAGATGAAGGAAGCACAGCTGGCGGATTTTCTTCGCTAGTAGATGAAGGAAGCACAGCTGGTGGATTTTCTTCGCCTTGATGACTTGCTGATGTAGATCCCCCAGTAGATTGCTGAGATTCTAATTCTACATTTCTTTGCTCTAGTCTTTGTCTAATCAACTCCTCATTTAATAGTACCCTTGCTCCTCTTGAACTTTGCTGACCAGATCCTAAAATAACAATTCCACATAATTTTAGATCTGAGAAAAAATTAGACACTTGTTACCAACTCTAATAAGAAAAGAGGGTGCAAATACCCGTTAAAAAGTCCATAATTTTCCCAAAAATAGTCGACATTTTCTTCTTGTTTTCTAAATAAATAACCTTCAAAACAAACAAAGATGTTACGTTATCAGTGGCAGTTGATCCACAAAGGCACAACTAACTCTATAAAGCAAGAGACTGAAAATGTTATAAGAACATGGAAGAAAGGTATTCATTCAGATGCTTTGAGTAACCACATGCATCCCCTGGGAAACCAGAGTCTTACTTCAAGACTCTCACTAATTGGAATCAAAACGACCCCCCACCTTAGTTACCAGTACTTAGTACTTAAAAGCCCAACTAAATTACACCCTAAATTACTTTTCACCGATACCAAATATCTCATGTGTGTGTGTGTATATATATAATAAAGTTCTAGATAGTTCCTAGTGTAGCTGCTACCATATGGTTTTGAAAATTTTTTACAAGACTTTGGGTTACATAAAAGCTGCATGCAGATAGACGCAATATGTTATTGCCATATTTACCTAAGCAATTGAAACTGATCACCTCTGCAAATGAAAGGGTTTCTGTTTCAGTTAAATATATAGTTCTGAGCTCTCAGACTCTCAGTCTGAAGATGTTCGGTAACAAACAATCTGCCCTGACCTTGTTAACGGCTAGCTAGTGCTCTTCCACATCCCCAACTAGCCGGTCGAGGTCCTAAAAAGCAATTGTGGACAATATCGAACACATATGCAATAGTTTTTCAGTTAAACTATTGAAACCTTGCCTACGCCTAGGACGTGCTGGGCTGGCTCCTTGTAATTGAGTTTGAATTAATGAGAGTTGAAAGTGGACTCAAATAGCAAATTTTAATTTTTTTAAACATCAAAAAGGAAAAAATAATGAGAAAAAATTTATTGTTTAAGTTTATACAGGAAATTGAAAATAGATGAGGAGATTGACAAGAGTGAGGATTAATTAGTAGAATCATGTTGATTAGAATATGAAATATTTTAAGAAAACATAATAATGAAAATAGTAGTATGGTCATGTGGATGTAAAGAGTTAGAGAGAGAAAACATATCGCAGTTTAATTATATTTATCATGTCCTTTAATATAATTAGGGCACGAGAAGAGTTTTATAAAAAGATTATAGAGGGTGCCAATAGTCCAAACCCTAAAAAAATTTTGACATCCACTCCTAAATAATCATCTCGCTATTTTGAATATTTGACCAGCAAGTTAATTTTTTTTTTTAAATATATAGTGTAAATGTAAATTTCAATATTATTAAACCGTCATATATCTAAATTTTTATAAACTTTATTATAATAAATTAAAATAAGCAAATTACATTTTCTTAACAATTTTTTAAAAATTACATTAATTCACTGAATTGAAGTATATTAAAAACTTTATTACATTTGCATGACATAACACTAATAATAATAAGAAAACTTAACAAATAACGTTGCACTAAATGATACTGCCAATTCAATTCAAATTTGATAAATAACTCACAATTCATTTGTAATTTAAAAATAACATAATATTAATTAATAATAAAAATTCATTAAAAAAAAGAGCAAAACATTCTTAGATTTAATTTTATTCATTTTAAATTCATTTATTTAAATAATATATAGTTCTATAATTTAATTAAAAAATTAAGATATAAAATTGAGAGTGTGCTTTTGCAAGCTTTCTCAGGTGCTATGTTTTTATGGCTGCGTGCCTAAAAATTTAAGTTTAGTCGAGCATACTGCATAGTCTGTATATGGACTTACGTGCATGTTGTATCATGTTGTGTGATCTGTCGAAACATGCTTGTACTATACCATGTTCTAGTGACGTGCATTATGCCTCGCCTAGCCCATTTGATATCTCTAAACATATATAATAAAAGCCATTTATTAAACGACACCATTACTTAGTTGTTCAGCAAAATATATAAATTTTTATTTCTTTTATGGAATTTCTGCACAACAAATATTAAATGAAAATAAAGATAGGGGTAGATGTTTTCATTATTTACTGGAGACGATTTGACCTTTAACAACCATGCATGCAAAATTCCCCTGATCACTTTTTAATTTCCACAAAAATCCAAAGAAAAGTGTGAAAATTTTCATGAGTTGGAAGAATAAAACATGAGAAGTCAAATAATTAAAACAACATTGAGGTTTATTTGGATGAACTTGTATGACTATGACTAATTTACTTGTGAATGTTCATGAAAGAATAGATGTACAAGTAAAGATATAAAAAATGAAGCTTAATTATATTTATTTTTAATTTTACGTGAAATCAAGTTAATTTAGAAAATTAATCAAGAAAACCCAGCCTCCATTTCATTCGACGTTTCAGGCAACTCATGTCTGTGGTGACCTCATTGCACGCTTCCCAAAGCACTTGTAATTAAATTTTTCGAATTCCCTTTTTAGCCCTTCAAAATAACAAGCTTAAATTAGGAAGCGAAAATGTGGGAAATAGTTAATTAGTCACGTAAACTCCTAAATTTCTAATAAAGGATAATAAGATCTCTTTTCGACTATAATACTCTTAGTAAATAATAACTAAAAAAATTAATTGTAAAATTTTTTAATAAATATAAAATAATTTAAATAGTTTAATTTGTCTTGCAGACTAATAATATTAGAATATTTTTAAAATATAAATTGATTTTTAAAATGTAATTTATTATATTTATTTTAATAATATATTTGTATTTATTATAAGAATTTTAAATAAATCTTTGTGTTAAATAGATTTTACAATTACTAAAATATATCTCATGTATTAATAATATTAAAATTATTTTATATAATATTGGAACAAATTTAAATTTTTATATATTTATTTTAATATTATGTTTCTATTTATCATAAAATTTAGTTTAATATAATATAAGATTGTAAAGTATTAAAATATTTTTTAAATATTGAAATTATTTTAAAATATATATATATTGTTGCATTTATTTTAATATTATATTTCTATTTTTTATAAAACATTTTTTTTAATTAATAGGGCCAAAGAGTGTTTTAGTTAAAAGAGCGTCTTAATATCTCTTATTGAAAATATGAGGGTCTATATGACCTTTCTCTAAATCCTAGTGGTGTGGATGTCATTTTTCTTAACATGAATAACAAAAGGATTATTAATTCTTTATTGGCTTATTTTATAATTAAGGTTACTATGTTTGCTACTAAAAAGAATTATTAACTAATTAAATTAAAACACTTTTACATTGTTTTGTATATTTAAGAGTATACTATTATTGTGTTTACTTGTTGGAGTAAAAATGAAGAGTGTGAATTCCTCCTACTCATTTTTGGGGTGTGGAGTAGGATTCTCACTCTCATAAGGAGAATCCACTTCCACCTCTTACCTTTTTACCATTATTTTATTAAATATAATATAATTATATTTATTAAAATAAAATAATATTACATTTGTTAAAAATAATTATATTAAACTTTTTAAATATATTATTATTATATTCATAAATAATTAATAATATTACTACATATTCATTTAATTTTAATAGTATTATAGTTATTTAATGTTAGTACTTAATAATAATAAATAAACTATTCTAAGAAAATAACAATTTTGTACTATCTTATTAACTCAAGAGGATTACAATAACCCCCTAAAAAGGTTCTGCTAGAATAAAAAAAAATCTCAAACATTACGGCATCTAGAAGCCACATGGCACTGTTGACACAGAGTATTCTCCTTCCTCGTGAGCTTGAATAGGTCTCACATTGATTTTTACAAATAGTTCCTCCAGCTTTTGTAGAATTTATTGTTGACAAAGAACCCACTTCATTCTCCAAACTTCTCAACTTTAGAGTCCATTCCCTGTATCCGATCGCAGTGTGGTACCTATTGAACAGCGTTTCTATTTTGTTTCCGTAAACCTATGGTGATAGTTAAACCATAGAAAATTTGGCTTATTGAGGAGCTTTGGCCACCGTAAGGTCCGTAACAATTCAACTTAACTTGATAATTTTTTGATAGCCTTTCACGTTACTTGCATCGCCATTAAATAAATGAGTTACAACTAAAACATCAAATAAATAAGAAGTAAAATCGTAACAACATTACTATATAAACACTAGTCTATACTAGCTTACTGGACTCAACAACAACTCTTAACATATTCAACTAAAGGTAAATAATATCTTAAATAATAGATCAAAATAAAAAGACATAAATTGAAACTTAAAAGAAAAAGGTTTTTTAGTCATTACCAAAAATTGACATTTCTAAAATTCAATAGCTAAAGATTAATTGTGCTATAAAGTACCGATGAAAAAATAAATAAAACTTATTGAATTGAGTAGCCTCAATAATCTCATGGCAATGAAATAATGTCTAAATAGGAGAAGGATGGGTGATCCTCTATAAAAATTACACTATTTTTTAATACCAATTATAGCCCTTAGATTAGAGAATGATAAATGGCCTTCAAAGATACGCATGGAACAAGTATAGCTATCACTATATTATGTGATTCATATTAAAGTAAATGGCGATTATCCACCAACCACCTGTTTTTTTTCAACATTTTTAAAAATAGACAAATTTTTTTTTGGGCAGTGGTCCACCTGAAGTTAACATTTTTTTTTACTGGTCCACTCCCGTCATAACACTGTTAAAATTTTTCTGACATCATAAGGGTAAAATTGTCATTTCACAATAATAGAAAAAATGACAATGTTTTTTGTTCTTTCTTTTCTTTCATTTTCTTTCTTTTTATTTTGGACATCTGTTAAGGTTTTGTTTTTGGATATTAGAAAATTTCGGTTAAATTTAAATTGTTTTATTTAATAGATACATGCATAAGATGCAAAAGTAATTCAAATCTTACATCAAGGATGGAAATGGAAGTTTTGCGGGGTTTCCACAGTACCGTATTGAACTTGGAAAATTTTAAATGATATATTTTTGGTATTTATTTAATGCAAAATAATAATTTTACATTTAAGGACAAAAAAGTTATTTGATTAATATTCTATTAAATCTATTAACTGTGTTATGACGAAAGTAGGTGAGTAAAAAGAATGTTAACTTCAGGTAGAGGTTACCCAAAAAAAAAAGGATTTATATGCTTTTGAAAAAGCTAAAAAAAAATAGGTAGTCTCTAGATAATTACCCTAAAGTAAAATATATCTTGATCACTCGCATACCATAACTGAAAGATTGGTGAGGAATAATTCCTTCCAAGCTCTCGGTAACAGAAAATATTCAAAAAAATTTAAGAGAGGACACTGAAAATTTCTTCGAGAGCAACCAGAGAGAGCTAATTTCACCTATTACACACCCGTAGGGTTAGACAAATCCTGCCATTACCAATTCCAGCTATGTTTCTGTTATACAATCCGTTCACTTATTTGTTCAAACAACCAAAATAAAAAATAAGAAATTAAGTAATTATTCATATGCAGCAATGATTTCTCTCTGTATTTATTTTGTTTCTATTACATTACAATTTGCTCATATTTTTAACTAGAAATCTATCTTTTTTTTTCATTTAATTCTGTGAGGATGCAGACTAAATATCTTGACCAATACAGGCTAGATCTACTTCTCAATCTTTAAAATAAAATTAATTACCCTACAAGTATCCGGCCCACCTGAAGGGACTCGGAGCCTTATAATTTCTCTTATTCATTATTATTATTTTTTCCCTAATTTTGCTAGGTAATTTTGATGGAGTGGGCAAGAAAAGAAGATAAAAGTTACAAAGAACAAGCAACGATGCTGATTGGTACCAATCAAAGCTTGACTGTAATTGTTAAGTAGAATTCTCTTAGGGAGAGAATAGACCACTGAATTTAGATAAAATACTTGCTGCCCTTCTTTATTGAATAGGATGAAATTTAAGTACCTCAAGTTTAACGACTACTAAACTCAAGATCACAATCGCTATAAACAACTCATTATAACGCAAATAAATAGCTGAACGGCATGACCTATTCCTTTGCAAACACGTGAACATTGTCCATCAACTTCGATTAGGACCCTCTGACAGGAACACGTTGTGAACCTCCTGGCTTATCAGATGCTTTTACCAATACCTCCCAGCAATGGCAGGAACTTTTTATTTCCGTTTGAAAAATGGTACGCCCACGCCATTTAAAGCGCCCTCAGCAGGAAACGCATTCTAACTCCCTAACTTGAGTGTCCAAACTAATTAATTTATTCACATTTTAAACATATAAAACGGCATTTTATTTTTCTTTTCGGCCTTGCCGTATTGTGCTGAAGGGGTTCTAAAGGGATGGGGGTTCTATCATTGTTGTTTTCGCTAATAAACAGCATTGAAATAAATAATTACATGCCAAGAGCACCACATTCTATATGCAATTGACAAAAAATTAATGTGCCATCGATTACTTGCTATAAAAACTAAACAGTACTCTTCCAGCATATAGTCACATAAAATGCAAGTTCCGTAATGAAACCTAATGCTCTGTTTTAACAAGGTAGTTTTGCCATAAAAATTGAAAGAAATGGCACAATAATATATTCCGCGTCATTCAACATTTAGCCTATGTCGATAATTAGAGGCAAGGAAGATAATTCTGTTAACAAATGTGAGTATTGTACGACCACAGATTGGAGACCGGCACTCACAACCCAATAAAATTACTTATTATCAGTTGAAAACAATATTCCTTGAAGCTGCAAAAAGCTGAAAATCAGTCCCAAACGTATGTGTGGGATAATTTCCTACCTAATTGGAGGGAAAACAAATGTAACGAGAAATTTGTCGATGAAAGAATGCTAACTAAGAAAAATTTGAAGTTCAGAATTTTTATGACATGCTGAAACATAAAAATAACCAAAATAAAAGACAAAGATTAAATAGTTTATAGGGTTCAGCCCAAATTTAGCTACTAC
Organism: Citrus medica; assembly: GCA_002013955.2. NCBI lineage: Eukaryota > Viridiplantae > Streptophyta > Magnoliopsida > Sapindales > Rutaceae > Citrus > Citrus medica. Next base: position 632,203 of record MKYO02030847.1, on the reverse strand, counting down.
TATTTAGTTAAAAAGGTGTGGAATTACACAAAATCATTATTCTATAGTCTCACACCAGTGATGGAACTAAGTCAAGGATTCAAAAGCAATTTATAGAAAAATAAGCCATACTTTATGGAGCTACTCGTGTCTACCAAGCAAAGAAAGAAACAAAATAACACCAGCTAACTAATCCATCTCCTTCTTCTTCTTTCATCTTGCTCTTCGGCAGAATCTTTACTAATAGAATTATTATCAAGTCCGTTTTGATGAGACTAGATAGACTCGCCTGGGGGGTTTCGGGGCGGGTCGTTTCAGCGGTACAACAATTTCTTTTAAAAAATTGTTTACTCGTGCAAAGGCAGGGGCCAGTTAAAGTTTTGAACATTGGCTCAGTTGGTAATACATGCCTGATTAAAAATTAAATATTTGAGAGAAATTTCAAGCAGGTAACCATGTACATCGTATAATTACATAACAACCAACTCAGGTTCCATGAAGTACAAAACTCACAGGAAAACCAACTCTCTTTGGGAGACCTCTTGCTGACTACTTGATGAAGTTCTTCTCACCATTGCTTACGACTATTAATTTGATACAATACATAATATTAACCATTAGTGAATGTAGTTTCCTCACTAACAATAAACATCGATAAACGACTTCAAATAATCATATAAAAAGGGACATTACCATGCAATGCCTTTAAAGGATGACAAAATCATTATTCTAGGCTATGCATATAAAATGTGAAATATAACTATAGTAGAAGCAAAGTGTATAAAAATGCTAAAGTTTGTGGATTTTAGAAAATGCTTCCATTCATAAGAAGGAACCAGAAACTAAAATTAAGAAAATAAAGACAAAAAGCAATAAACAAATTAAGATATGTTCACTATATTCTGAATAGAATTTGATATGGCCCTATGTTGACCTAGAACAACACTCTATGCCAAGATACAGAACATTTTCTATCATCCCCAATTCTACTTTCTGTGGAGAAAAGTTGAACGCCCAATTATGCAGTCGATTCTTACCTTCTAAGACCTTCAGTTTGATGTAGTCGATTCTTACCTTCCTTCTTACCAGCACCTCTATTTCATCCAAGTAGTGGGCATCCATTTTTCAGCCTAAAATACATTGTTATTTCTCTAAGCATTAACTAAACTTGTATCTATAAGCTATGTTGAATAATATAGATTAAAAAAATTAAAATAAAATTAGTTAAACCCAAATGTTGAACAATCAAAATACATTAAGAATCCTAACCATCTTGTCTACATTGAAACTACCTAAGACTTTGTTCACAAGGGGTAGCTGAAGGCCCAAGTCAGAACACTTAGAAAGTCATCACTCTTTTACCATTCAAATACATCCATTACCACGTCAATAACTCCAACCATCCACATTCATATTTCCACCAGCTATAACTAAAATTTCTAGAACAGTGAATTGATCGAATTTGAGGTATACAGAAACTAACATTACATAATGAAATAGAACACTTAGAATACTACCTCCAAGGTTCAAATGACAGCACTTCTTTGACGAACCTTCGCCTTCTCAGCATCAATTACAGACTCCACCAATTTCACAGCACTATCAAGCTTCCCTTCCGCATTCACCACAACATAATCGAAATTTTTCACGTGTTGCACCTCCTCTCTAGCTGTAGCAATCCTCACTAACAACTCCTCCCTATTCTCAGTCTTCCGCTCAACCAATCTCTCCACCAACGCCATCTCACTCTCTGCTGCCAGAAACACAAACACTGCCGAGTCCCCCAAAATCCTCCTCAAAGTCCGAGCTCCCTGAATGTCCACTCTCAACACAATATCATACCCTTTCGCCATGTACTCCCTAATTTGCTTCTTTGGAATCCCCTTGTAATCCCCATACACTAATGCATATTCCAACAGCTCATTTTTATCAACCATTTGTAAAAACTCCTCCTTTGACACAAAGAAATAATCTTTCCCATTCACTTCACCAGGCCGCATTGGCCTGCTAGTAGCAGTGACAACAAAATGAAGAGAATCACGAGATTCCCTCAGCTTCTTTATAACAGTATCTTTGCCAACCCCACTTGGACCACTAATTACAATTATCAAAGGATTGGGAGGAGGACAAACCGGATTTGAATCAAAGGCATGACCCAATGAAGCTTCAAGCGACCGTAAAAGCCCAATTTTGTTAACAGGGGCGGCCTGGGTGTGATTCATTCTGATGTTTGATGAAAAAACAAGCGGCGTTGGAGTTAAAGACAGAGAGTGATGGAATCTTTGATATTGTTTTTCACTTTTAATGGGGTTTCTTTGGAGGGCAAATGGGGACTTGGGTTTTGAGATGATGTAGAGAGAAAACGAAGTGGAGAGTCGACGAAACATCAGGAGAAGATTGGGCGTACTGTTGGGATCACAAATAGAGAAAAGATTATGGGTTTTGTTGCAGACTTGTAGTTCCGGTTAATTTAGGAGATTCTGCTCTTCTCTTCCGTTTTCGTTTTGTGACATCATTAGATACCGATATCTTTTCTGTGCGCCGCACCTTTTTTATTTTCTTTTGGAGAGATTATCATGTAATAACATGTAGGTTCCTATATTTTGTAGATTTCGCAAACTGAGACATAGTTTTTCCACTTTGTGTAATAGGTCCCTAAGCCTAAGGTAGCGTTTTTATTTTTATTTTTAAAATCTGAATACATATAAATTTAACTAAAATCTCAATAAATTTAAACACAATTATTTAAATAACTTGTTTTTTTTAATAATGAATATAAGTGACTACTTATGTATTTGTTAAATAAAAATAGTTTAAATATAATTATTTAATATTTATGTCCTTATATGTTAAAACAAATAAAGAGATGAGATCTTATAGTTTACGAAATAATTATATATAATAGAGATATTACTTAGATATAAATTTTATTTTTATTTAGATATCTTTCAATTCTAATAAAATTTATAAAAAAATTACTCTTTACATTTAGATATAAATATTTAAAAAATTAAATATAAATTATTAAAAAAACGAGTGAATTTAAAAAAAAAATCTGAAATTAATAAAATTTTAAACTTTCAACACTTAACATATAATCTCTAAGTCTTGAGGGTGATTCAGGCAATTCATGGAGGTTTTTTTTTTTTATGCAAAAGTGTTTAGAAAGAACCTTTTTTTCGTAATATTAAATAGAATTTAGATGTGATTATGGTATGCTTATCAAGAAATCTAAGTGTACCTTCTGCAGCCAAGTTTTTTTTTTTTTTTTTTTTTGGAAACTGTAATTTCATTGATTGGAAGAACTACATATTTTTATCCTTAGATACATAAGTGGAAATCTCACTTGGAGCTTTCCTCGATTCATACTTGCTCTATAGGATGACATAGAGCTAGTTTCACAAGATGATGCGCCGCCTGATTGCAAGTTTGTGGAGCAAAGAGTAATTTGACAGTGCTGTGCGAGGAAGTCAAAGCTTCTTGTATTTCAGAGATTACCCACCCCACTTCGCACCTACTTGCAATTTTGTTTCCAATGAGATTAACAACATTAAGAGAATCATATTCGATTATGGTCGGAGTCAACCTAATGTCGCTCGTTAGCGTAACTCCTTTATGTACAACAAGGGCTTCCACGAATTCTACATCTCCCAGAAAAGGTACTTGAGAAATGGAGGCTGCCATAACGTCGCCTGCTGAATTGCGAACTAGGACTCCAATTCCAGCATGATCAGCCTTGGAACTGACAGCTGCATTAACGTTCACCTTATACCATGGCTGGGGTGGACTTTGCCAAGTCTGCCTTGGGTTATTTGTTTAGAGTTCCTATCGACTTGACCTTGCGTTGTACCTGCTCTAAGTGAAGCCACTAATTCTCAGCTCGAGTGACAACGTCTTGCAGCTCACGAACATCATTACCATGGGTTAGATAATTCCTCGCTAACCAAGTCGACCAGCAAAAAACCACCCATTCCTCAAATTCATTTTTTATTAAAAGTGATGTTATATGAATGGAAAGGTTAGAAAACTCCATTGGCATTGTACTCTTGAGGCTAGAATAGAACCTCGTCAACTTCCAAATTTTTTTCACTTGTTTACACCCCACCAAGGCATGATATGTATCGTCATAATCAAAGCCACAACAAGGGCATATAGGAGCAACTAGAAGCTTTCTGTTATGTAAATTTAAATTGGTGGGTAGAATGTTGGAAAAAACTCGCCAAAAAAAAAAATTTGATCTTTGTTGGGAGAGAGAATTTCCAAAAATACTTCCACCACCCTATTTGATTACTAGAGGTAGATGGCATATATTTTACTTTCATATGAAATGCCACGTAATAACCACTTTTGACTTTATATTGACCCCGGTTGTCGTATGTCCACACCAGCTGGTCTTCCAATGGTCTTCTAGGCAACGGGATTTTGAGAATTTGGTTTGCGTCTTCTTCTAGGCAATTCATGGAGGTTGGGGATCTCTGTGGTACGATTGAAAAAAAATATCTTATTTTATAGATAACGTAAGACTTTAGTGATTATATTTGTTATTGTCTCACTTTTAATTTTTTGGGTAATTGTTTAATTGGTAAGCCTGGTCGTGAGAAAAGGCAAAGGTGTATTTAAAAAACAAAATTAATTATGGCTTCACGCTGCTAAAAAAGCACCATCACCGTCTCATTATCTTTTCGTTCCTCAAATAAAAATCCCAAAATCGCCGTCTCTTGTCTCAGATATCCTCACCATTACCCTCTTGACCCAAAATACCCAAATATCAATTTTGATTTTTGTCCTTCCAAAATCCCAATTTTCCGATCCCGACATCGGCTCCGAAACCCTAATTCTGGAATTAACCCAAATAAACAAAACACGATAGAATAATTTGTTTGTCACCCCATTCAATCAAACCCACCACCCTTGTTGATGGGCACAATTAGGGTTTGCAAAGACCCTACAAAACCCTCGATTACTCCAGTCACAACCTCCACCGCTCGCAACGAGACCATAAATGGGTCCCACCAGTTCAAGATCAGCGGGTATTCGCTTTCGAAGGGCATGGGCATCGGCAAGTACATAGCTTCCGATACTTTTATTGTGGGTGGGTATGCATGGGCCGTTTATTTTTACCCGGACGGTAAGAGCGCAGAAGATAACGCGGCTTATGTGTCGTTGTTTATTGCCTTGGCGAGCGAGGGAACAGACGTGAGAGCGCTGTTCGAGCTCACGCTTTTGGATCAGAGCGGGAAGGAACGGCACAAGGTTCATACCCATTTCGGAAGAACCCTTGAAAGTGGACCCTACGCGCTTAAATATCGTGGCAGCATGTGGTGAGTCTTTTTTTTTTTTTGCCCTTTATTTGTGATTGTTTTGTTAGTTATTGTGTGATTTGATGTTAATGTTTTAGGATGCAAATTGAGGCTCTGTCCCTGTAAATTTATGCGGCTAATATGTGTAGGAATTTATGTAATAAGATTGTAAAAGTCAAGAAATGCGGATTTTGTGGTTTTAGAAGTTAAAACCAAAAATTGTGCTACCGGTTGATGAATTTAAGTACCAAATAGTGGATTTTGGAAGTTTCTAGTGTTGGTTGGGGTTGTACATGTTTACATAGTTCTTGTTAGAAGGTTACTTATATATTGTATATCTGCATTTGGAGAGTTTTACGATTTTTGGGGTTTTTTATGATATTGATGGAGTTCAGTTTGAATTACTCTTGATTCTTGCAAGGTGCTTTAGAATTTCTTCTACAATTCACTGGGTGGCTGGTCTCTACACTTTTTTTTTTTAATTGCAAAAGCAGGGTCGTAGGTGGATGGCTTGTATATGGATGTTCTATGATTATTAAAACTCCATTGATCAGGCGAAACCTGCATTGGCACAGTTTTTCTCTTTTCTGTGTTGTCAAAGAAGTCAGTGCTAGTTCTGTTATTTTCTGTGGTCTTAATTAACCGGGTTCCATTGTTGGGTATTTCAGGGGTTATAAACGCTTTTTCAAGAGAACTTTGCTGGAGACATCAGACTACCTTAAAGATGATTGTCTCTCAGTTAGCTGTTGTGTTGGGGTAGTTAAGTCATATACGGAGGGACCTAAGACATACTCAATTCCTGTGCCGCCTTCTGATATTGGTAAGCAATTTGGGAAGCTTTTGGAAGGCGGAAGGTTTACTGATGTGAATTTTGAAGTTGATGGAGAAAGGTTTGCTGCCCACAAGTTGGTACTTGCTACACGTTCACCTGTGTTCAAGGCACAACTTTTTGGTCCATTAAAGGATCAAAACACTCAATGCATTAAGGTGGAAGACATGGAAGTCCCAGTTTTTAAGGTTTACTCTCTCTCTTCTCTCGCTCTCTTCCTACAAACACCTGTCTTATGCATGTTGTTTTCCTGCATACTATTGCTAGTGAACATTAATTCGTTCCTCTATGTTGAGCTTGTTCTTTTGAAAATCTATTTTTGGCCCCATACAACTTGATGTAGTTTCTATCGAAAGGAGAAAAAAAAAATGTATGCATGTGTGGACATATAAATCATTGTCTCTGTTCTTGTTTTCCTTTCCCTTATCCTACATTCTTCCACTATTTTCTTGAATGGTAAAATGCTTTACACTATAGTCTTGGCTCCTGTTGTTGAAAACCGTGATTGGCTTCAGTCATTGGAGACGAAAAATTCAACCTTATTGCTTGCTTTTATCTGTTTGTTTTTGTTTTCCTTTTCTTGCAGTCTTTTTTGGAAATGGATATCCTTTCCACAACATGTCACAAGGAAGTTTGAGTTTTTAGTAATGTCTTTGGTTCGGCTGATTGGGTGAAGACTCATTCCATTTTCATGTTTATAAAATGGCATTGATAGATTATTAAGCTTATTCATTTTGACTGTTGTGGTGGACGTTTCTTCAGCTTTGGCTATAATAGGCTATTAATAGTTGCAAGATGGGTTGGATTACTGTATACAAATAGTTGTCTTCACCTAATGTGCTGCATATAAGCAAACGTATTTAAATACTCCATTGAGCTCTTTGGGAACCTTTAATTATGATCTGTATGTTATCTGTGATACATAATTTATAAAATTATAGGAAGAGGTAGCTTCATATGTTGGTTGCCTTTGTGAGGTGAGTAATTACATTGTTGTACAGGATGATATGTACAATTGTACATCTGGAACCTTCTCCTAAGGCGCTGCTACTGTACCAATATCTTACTCAACCTGGCTGAGGTTTACAATCTTCTTGCTTCTATTCCTGACTGCCGCTGCTATTTGCATTATTTCTATGCCTTAGCAGTTTTATGGTATAAATATTTTTATATTTTGAAACACCTGTGGAATATAAATATAACCTAACTGTTATTTGATTTGTTGAGCATTTATTTTGAATTTTTTTTCTGACAATGTCTCAGCTGTGTCTAGCAGCGCTCAAGCCAAAAAGATAGTTTGAGAAACTGCCATGAGACAGTTGTATCCAACTATTTGGGTTGTGATTAATATGTAATATTCTAAATTGAATCAACTTTAACTTTCTAAATTTTTGCTGGACTTGCTATTTTGATTCAGTTTCTTAGGATTTTACTTAGCTCACATTGCTATGGATTATAGCAAAGAGATGCCGGCATGTGTTTCTGTATCACTTCCTTCTCTATTCATAATTTATATTTTTTCATCTAGGCACGTTCTTCTTCTAAGTTAGAGTTGGTGATGATATGCTGCTCTTTGTTCCATTTGATCAGGCTCTGTGGAATGTTTAGTCATAGTTAGGTGTTGCACAGTGCATAAGTAAGCTCGGATGTAGATGTATTCTTGCTAATGTCATTTGGATATATGCACAGGCATTATTGCATTTTATCTACTGGGATGCTCTGCCAGATATGGAAGACCTTGTTGATCTGAGTCCAAAATGGGCTTCTACACTGATGGCTCAGCATCTTCTTGCTGCAGCAGACCGGTATGCACTTGAGAGGCTCAAATTACTCTGTGAGGCTAAGCTCTGTGAAGATGTTGCTATAAACACTGTTGCCACCACGTTGGCCTTGGCAGAGCAGCATCACTGTTCCCAACTGAAAGCTGTTTGTCTCAAATTCATTGCATCACCTGAAAATTTAAAAGGTAGATAAATTCAGACTTCTTGCACTATGATTTATGATATGTTTGGAGAGCGTTCTTTGATAGCAATACTAACAACAGGATTTGTTGACCTTTTCTTGCAGCTGTGATGCAAACAGATGGGTTTGAATACTTAAAAGAAAGTTGCCCTTCTGTCCTCACCGAACTGCTACAATATGTGGCCAAAATAGGCGAGCATTCTGTCATTGCTTCAGGGCATGGGAACGAGACATTACCAGATGGCTGTGATGTCAATGGGAGGCGGGTGAAGCAGAGGGTACATTGATAAAGGAATGACTGGTCTTCCATTATCTTTACCACCCCGGAAAAAAAAAATGTTAGGTCCAAACATTTTTGGATTATACTAACAGTTGATAAATTATTTGTTAAATATAATATTAGTGGTTCATTAATATTTTCTACAATTTTTGAACAGCTGGGTGTTGAAAGTTTGTTTCCTGTGCAGTTTCTGGAAGTTAAAAGACTGGTGAATCGATTTTAAGCTGCACCTGCAGCGGCTGTATGCGCTTTGCTATAAAATTTGTTTTTATCATCATTTCATACATATTTCCGAGAATAGGTAGGGACAGCTTGTGTAACTTTCTAAAGGGATGCGTGCCCTTGACACCCATGGCTATAGTGTAGATACGCATATTATAATTTATATCTTTCAGACGGACGTGCGCATTTAAGAAAAAATACTCTAGACAAACAAAATTGAATTAGAAATGAATTTAGTTTTTTAATTTTTAATTTTATTTGAGACTTATGTCATACTTGCATTTCATACATGAGGTAAATGGTTTGTATCTCAATAAGTATAGCATCTTACATGTCTTTTCTAAATCAATAACAAACTATGATTAATAGTAACACGACTTAAAATATAAAGTTAGGAGCTATCTATAATAACTAGAGCTGTCAAAATTTAACGTGATTCGATTATCTAAAACAAACTTGAAATAAGTATAGGTGATTAAATTTGATACCATTATTAGATGGGTTGGATTTGGGTGGACACTATTATTTTTTTAATCGGATTAAGGTTAAAGTTCTTGATTTATTTATTTTATCAATGACATGATTACACAATATTTTAGTTACAAATTTTATCTAAATTTATAATTTTAATAGTGTAAATATGTAAAATATTAATAGATATGTATAATTTATAATATTTATATATAATATTATTTACATATATGTAATTAAAACTGTAATAATATAAATATGTAGTATTTTGGTAGATATGTATATTTTATAATATTGTTAAATTTTCTGTGTATAAATTGAGTGGGTTAAAGTTCTTAACTCATTTATTCAATCAATGACACAATTACACAGTGTTTCATTTACAACATTTTATATAAATTTATAACTTCAATAATGTAAATGTGTTAAATATTAACAGATATGTATATTTATAATATAGATATAAATATTATTTGCATATATGTAATTAAAACTTCAACAATGTGCAAATATTTGATGTAAATTTTATTAAATATATAGATATTAAGTGGGTTATTCGATAACTGGTTTATTTTCCGTGTCTCGTTAGAATCTTAATATTTTGATACAATTATTAAATGAGTCGTGTTTAGATCGACCTAAATATGACACGGCACAAAACTAATACGACGCGGTGATTTATTTGGTCAGCTCTAATCACAACTATGTAAACATAGTATTACTGTTACATTCGGTTACCATTTATAGTTAGCCAACCAACAAATACCATAACAACTTGTACCCGATGGTGATGAGGTCACCAAACAATTCAAAATATGCATATAATTTTTTTTTACCAATGATTACGAATATATTAGGTAAAATTTTGGGTAAATTTGTACTTAAATTAATAAGATAACTTAATCCCAAACAGGTACAAAATATGAGAAACGAGTAAAAGAAACAGGAACATTATTGGTTCCGATGTACTCGAAATGTATTACATTTCCAAAGGTTTCGAAATCAAAAAGACATCATGAAACTCCAAAATCTGTGGGATCGTGGAAGGGGTTAGTGGCGTCCCTGGTGAAAGACCGGCCCATCATTTCACATTTGGAAGCACCAGGCTGTCTCGTAGCTGCGTAATGTGTGCGTTTATTTATATAATTTATCTGGTCTTTCTCGAATCGTAGTTCGGGGATCCCAGGTCACCCATATAACTTGAGTTATCAGACTAACAGCTGCTTATGTGTTGAAATTCAGACGCCCCAGGACTTGACTGGTAATCTTATTAAAGGATATCAAACTAAATTTTACATCAACCTGGTAAGCAAGAGTCCGTACATGGTGCGAAAAGCCGACAGATACATGTTCGAACATCGATGAAAGTTAATACAATTTTCTCTACGTCCATGGAGAGGAAATGAAAATAGATACACTCTCATTTTTTCAGTAGCAAACTAACCGTAATGGTTGTGGCCCAAAATCAAACAAGAAATGTGGAACAAGAGGTAATAACTTATAAATCAATTTGAAAAGAATTAGGAGACATCAGAACTTTGCAATCAACGAATTGCCCTGCCTTTTCCAGATATGTTATCACATTAGACATCCCTTGTATCTTGGTTATCGATCTCATCATACAGGAAGAGGGTCGTGGACAGTTGAACCTGAACTAACCCCTCCAACGTTTTCAGTTAGTGCTATAAATTACAACTTTTAGGGCTTTCTCCAACATAAAATATCAAACTCCTAATCCTTTAAACTCTGAGATGGTATGTAGCACCAGGAAAACATTCCGTGTCTGATATTTACCACTTGCGAGCAGATCAATCTTGGATGATGCGTAACTAGCATCATCAAGCGGAGTGTAGACGGTTGAGTCCACTGTAGGAACGACATAGCAATGAATCAATACCAGTTGCTTCCAGAACCACCTTGGGCAGCAGCAACTTTCCTTGCTATGTACTGAGGCTTTGGCTGCAATCCATTGGAACCTTCAACAGATTCATCATTCACCCTCTCGTTTTTACATGCTGAGCTTCTTCTTGGATATGAACTGGCAGCATATTGAGTTGAAACAGCAGGATTCCTAACCACTCTCCGCTGATCAAGAGCCTCTGCAGCTGCTGCTGCTCCACAATTGTTGTAACGCAACACTGAACTGACAACTTTCCCAGGTCTTGCGGCACCTGCTACATCAAAAACCATTTAGCAGCCAGTATATTATAAACGTGCAGGCTTGAAAAATTACATTTTCAACCAATAGCCATTACAATTGTTTTTTTTTTTTGGCAGATTAAAGTACTGTGTTACAGAAAGTTACAGAAAGTGTCAAGAAGCTGAATGAAAGTGATAGACATTGGGTTAGCATTCAGTAAGAAACCACCACTGAGAGATAAAATTTAACGTGAGTAGAAACATATTTTAAAAATCATGCTGTAAAATCCTAGGATCAAAATAAAATATTTCTTGCCTTGCATACCCTGTGGAACTTGAATGGGGAGCCTTGCCATAGGTATCCCAGATGTCCTATCCATAGGTGGTTTCTCAACTTCTTTAATGGAGCATTTGGAAAGATCATCTGTAACAGCTGCTGAATTCTGTACCGTTTTATCAGAGTACAATACACATGGTCTGCATACATAAAATCTCATAAGCATACTTGGGAATGACAAATAAAAGAGGACATATAGCAGTGATACAGACACATTTGATGATATAAACAGGAGAAGTGAAGCCTATAGATGGATAGCAGCATACCAAATTGGCAAAGATGTAGATACCTGGGTAATGATGCATGTTGCCTCTCAGGTGGAGTAACAGTAGAGCCATTTCCATAATGCTCCTCGAGGTAAGCAAACTGCTTCTTGAAATGGTCAACGGCACTGCAAAGAATATATAATTAAATAACAACTTCCACAGCACATGTTTTCATCATACTTCAAAACAGAGAAAATTTCAAATTTGAGGCTGTTTAAAGCAGCATGATATTCTAATATTGAATCAGAAACACCAAATCCAAAAGGACCTTCTCAAATAAGTAGTTCCAAATAAAATCCAACAGAAAACCATATAGATTTTTCCATGCAACTGAAAACAATTGCCCCCCTCCCCCCCCAAAAAAAAAGCAATTTATTGAGAACAAAGTTAATGCAAATGTATAAGTATCATCAACAATTACTGACATCGGCACAGGAAGGTGCCCAGCAAAAATATAAAAAGGTTCATGAAAGATTAACTAGACAATATAATTTCCTAACAATGTCTTAAGGTTGAAATGAAATCAACATTAACAAGGGTGTTTCAAGCAGTAACACAATTAATTGGTTTCCATAAACTACCTTGGATACATGAAACCCGTTGGCTCAGAACCTTCTAAGAACTCTTTCAGCATTTGAGGATGGTATTCAAGAATTTCTCGATATATGAGCTCTCTTACATCTTCTTTTGTTATCCTTCGTCTCTCGAATTCAAACTCCATCTTGGTAACTGGTTGAGCAGAAGGCTCTCTCTCAACCTTAGCTAAACCCTTAAAATATGGATCTGCAAGGGCCTAATACAATGAAGGAGGACACAACAGGACATCTGTTAGAAGAACGGAATATAAGTAAAGAAGTAGAAAAAGAGCCACTAATAATCACCTCCTCTGCAGTAGGCCGATCCTTGGGCTCAAACGCCAACATTCTTTCTAGTAATCGAAGTGCAAGTGGATTTGCATTGGGGAACTTCTGGGAGAAAGGGATTGGCTTCTTCTTTCGCATACTGCTTAAGTATCTCCGAGCTTTTTCATTGCGTACCTGACAGTGTAGTATAAATACTTAAGTAAAAAAAAAAAAAATCGCAAAGACCAAGAAGCAAAACGGAGCAACACTGCACATAAAACGATCATAGCCACACCAAATGATGTTTAATAGCAAACAGACCCTGGCAATGGCTTCGGGAGATGGAGTTCCCAACAGATCAGTCATGATGTCTAGCTGATGGACAACATTCTTCCCAGGGAAAAGAGGCTTCCCAGTTAAAAGCTCAGCAAAGATGCACCCAATGCTCCATATATCTATTGCCGGTGTATACTGTAAGCAAAACAAAGGTGATTAGAAACAAAAGACATGCAAAATTAAAATTTATGAGAGAATTCTGTTCTGCCAAAATGACCATACTTTGATCTTAATTATGCTCCAATCCAATAAACAACCAGGTAAGTTAAAATTGTTATAGGATATTATCGATCCAACTAGCAAGGAAGAATCTACTCCAAATAACAAACTAAGAAAATAGCACTGTGGGAATAATAGGAAGGAAAAAAGTGTTATTGGAGGCTTTTCAAATTCATGAGTCTACACACGCACACAGAAAGGTATAAGCACTCAAAAATGATTCTTTGATACAGCACAAGAATCATGATACCAGATGCATGGATCAAGGTACTTCTAAGGAAATGGTAAGGGGTAATAATTCTTGCACCTTTGAGAAAAAGGATCCACATAATTCAGGCGCTCTGTACCATCTTGTCGCAACATAGTCCTGTTAGTACAAGAAACCATAAATATTATTTGCACCAACAGACCAAGAACCAACATTCTGTAGACCATTTAAAAATTAATTTCCATATATATTGCAGGCTTATAGAGAACTTACTGTCCAGAATATAGCAGTAGGAGTATCATTGAAAGCAACCCTTGCAAGTCCAAAGTCACAGACCTTGAGTTTACAGTCGGCATTTGCTAAGATATTTTTGGGCTTCAGATCCCGGTGAAAGACATTTGCTACAAAAACATAACAGATTGAAAAATAAAATTTCAGACTGGAATGTCCATTGGAGACTACCGAGAGTAATTTCCTTACATGAGCCACATCCACAATTCGAAATGTACCACAAGCACATAAGAGGAAGAGATGTTCTCCAATGAAAGAATAAGATCTAACCTGTGTGGATGTATTTCAGACCTCGAAGAAGCTGATAAAGAAAAAACTGGTAGTGTTCTGGAGTCAAATCGTCATTTGCTTTAATAACCTGGTGTAAATCAGATTCCATGAGTTCAAAAACAACATATATGTCTTTGAATTCCCTTCTGGAAGGTGGTAACAAGATGTGTTTGATCTCAACAATGTCTGGATGACGCAAGAGTCTAAGAAGTTTTATCTCACGAAGGATGCGGGTGGCATCAGAAACATGTTCAAATATATCATTGATTTTCTTAATTGCAACCTTTTCTCCAGTACGCGTGTCATATGCTGAGCAAACCACACCATAGCTTCCTTTACCTATTACTTCCTCTATTTTATACCTGCTACCTTCCCCATACTCAGTGAAAAAGTCCACATCTGCAGATGACTGCAATACCACAAGTACATATAAGCAACCCACGAAGTGTTATTCATATCAAATCAAATCAACTTGTGTAACAAATATAAATCCAATACTACCAAAATATACAACATGCATGTACCACCAACAATGGCAACTATGCTTAGTATCACAAAAATTCGCGGACATTGTCCAAGTAATTATTGATTTTAATGAGTTCCATCTCCAATCAAACAATGTATGAAGAAATCCAAGAACTTAAATTTGGCTACACACCTTGTCTGCAACCTCTCATCACCAAGGTTTAGTATAGTGGTCAGAGGAATACCTTGAGGTAAAAACAATACATACAGTAAAGTAAATGAAAAAAGACTACAATCATTGACTATGAGGACATCAGTTAATGACCCTGAAAAAAAGGAGTATTTAACTATCATTTAATATAACATTTCTCCTCCAGGGCAACAGCAACTTCGTAAACACAAAGGCATACAAAAGAATGGGAGAAATATTAGAACACAAAGTTGTGGTTGCCATTTGCCAACTTCCACAATCTGTAACGAGAAGTGATATATCTCATATAACAAGTAATATGCCATTTACAGTTCCTAAACCAATTCTTAACCCAAAACATACAGTGAAGCAAACACACTATGAGATTCTTACATGACAAGAATGATAGGGTCCACAAAATTACAGAAGGGGATATAACTATGTGACAGAGAACATGAGACATGAAGATGACATGCTGATCCTTCCTATCCAGATACAAGAATTATACCCACTATACAACAAAAATATTCCATTACAATTGGACCACAAAATTTTTAAGCATAATAGAGAACAAAATGAGATTTTTTTTCCCCCCAATGCCAAGTAACAAATCAAATTACCAATGAACTAAACATTACCAACAGATTATGCCCTCAATACTACTCGTTAAGATCTTGCGCGAATGATAGCAACTAACACAAATCTACACACATTCGCATACAATAATTATAAATAAACAAAAGCATACACACATCTAGGAAATGATTGAACTCACCTTTTTTCTTTGATCAGGCTGCATCTTAGCAACAAAGCATCAAGATCTTTCAAAGCAAACAAATCAACTTGAGCAGCAACTCCAGCCACAAGATCACACAAATCCAGATAACCAAATCCCAAATTCCACTAAAACAAAAGTATCCAGAAAACAAAGAACACTAAACTCTCGCTAAAATGCCAAGATCACAAAGAAGAGCTAAAAAAGCAATAAACGGAAAAACCTAATCTTTAAAGAAGGCTAAAGCAACAAACTTTTGAACCCAAACAAGGACCCAGATACTAAATGTTAATTTGTTTTTTTTTTCTTTAAGTAAAGAAGGAATCAAACAAAGAGAATACTTGAAAACACAGAGTGGCCAAAAGATAATGGCGGAGTCGTCTAAATGTAGCTGGAAAAAGAGCGATAACAGATCAAGTTTAAATTTTTTTTTTAATTTTTTAAGCGGAAAAACTGAACTTTGTGAGAATCTAACTGAAGGTTGGAGACGATAATAACTATTTCTTTTGCTTTGCGTCGTGAGAAAACAAATGGGTATATACGTAAACAAAAAAAACAAAAAAAACAAAAAAAAAAAAAAAAAAAGAGTTTCTGTTTTGAGAATTTTAAAACTTATGCGTTTGATCAGATGAAGAGATGGAGAAGAATAACGAAAGCGCTTCTGCTTTTATGGAAAGTGCTTTTGTTGTTTTGGATCTTAAGCTGGCTTAAGAGAGAATGGAAATCTACGTGTGCTGTTGGTCTGTACTTGTTCCGAGTTGAAAAGCCTTTTTGTGAATGAGAGAGAGGAGAACAAGCGACGGAATGAGATTTTTTTTTTAATTTGATATAGTAATATTATTTAATATGTTTTGTGAAAAGACCATTCTGCCACAAAACTTTGGTTCTGTTGGTCTGTACTTGTTCCGAGTTGAAAAGCCTTTTTGTGAATGAGAGGGAGGAGAACAAGCGACGGAATGAGATTTTTTTTTTAATTTGATATAGTAATATTTAATATGTTTTGTGAAAAGACCATTCTGCCACAAAACTTTGGCCATATTACCTGTAAAAATACCAGTCTGCCCCACGTAAATTTTGATGATCACTCTTTTTTAACTTTCCCTTTTTGGTTGTTTATTTTATCTGAGGTGATTGGTGATTAGTGTTGCGGCTTTTACCCAAAAAGGAAAAGAGGTTAAATTGATTGTTTTGTTAATATACTTTAATTATATAAGTGATAAATTTTGGAGGGGGTGGGAAAGAAGAGATAAGATAGAGAATTGGTGAATCGCATGAATGGCTGAAACTGATTTTGCAGTCCTTTGTGAATAAACCATACAATAAATTAACAATGTGATTTGAACTGTGTATAGTGTAGACAGCTTGCTGCCAGGTGGTGCTTTAGCAACTAAAATATTATAAGCACTTGATCAATAAGTGTTGACAAATTGCTTTATCTTTGTTTGGATAGGGACACGTTATTAATATTATGTTATAAACCACTGATAAAGTGTTAGTTTTATTGACAATAGAGTCACCCTTAGGTGGCTTGATTGAGTTCGCAGGAAAATTATTTTTGTTGGGAGAACCTATACCTTCTAATTTAAGCGGAAATTTCTAATTTGGATTATAATATGAACTTAAAGGTGTCTCTCACAATTAAGACCCTCCCCAAGATAGTTAAGACAAAAAAAAAATTATGTTATAAACCCAAGTACCCTTTGAGCAGCATGCTTATGAAATGATTGTGCATAAATGTTACGATCCGAAAAATGATATGTTTAGAAGTGTTTCCCCGATAAAATATTTATACAATGTTCAATGTCCATATTTTCTAAAATACAATATGAAATAGCACAGAATGATGAAAAATCTGTTTTAGATATTGGGTGATGAAACGGCAATATATGTATATATTAGTGTTATATACACGTACTTCCATTTCCTTTCACTCAGCAACTCAAACAAAGTTCACAGCTCTACGCGTTCCAATGTAATGTAGTATGTACAATCAATTTATTTATAGAAACTCATTTGAAAAATAAAACGTAAATTTAGAATACCAAATACACAAATTTATACATGCACGTTCCAAGGTCCATTTATCCAATTGGGTAATGCAAAGAGATAAAGAAGAATTTTGAAGCAATGTTGTGACCCTGGAAGGGGATGAAGATGAGAAACATCGTGAAAACTTGACAGGATGTCCATGTGGCGGCACATGGGCTTTGATTGAAAGAATCGTCGGTTTATTTGTCAAAACCAAAATTCACACACATTTATATATATGGCAGATAATGACCTCATAAATTTAGTGTGTGTCTTGTCCTCTCCATGCATGAATTGACATGATGATGTGATGATATATATATATATATACACACACATACATACTAAAAAGATTGTTAGTATTCACATTTTTGTTTCAGTGTAGTAAAGTATTAACATAAACGATATCTATTCATACATGTAATAGAACATTTAAAAAAAAGATTTTGTGATCAGGTTTTAGGTATAATATTAGGGTAAGTGTAAATTTCATTTAATGCACTATAATTTTATTATGTAGTTTTTCTGTCATACTAATGATGTAGTGCCTCTAGTGTAAAAAAGATTTTCACAAATCAAAGATATAAGCTGCTAAAACAATTCTTGACAAGCTCCATAAAATTGATTTAATTAGTAAAATCTCTTAAAATTCACATAAATGAGATGAGAATTTAATTATTATGCGACTATGTAAAAGAGGAGGAAGAAGAAGAAAGCTCTACATTAATAATACTGCATTGCCGTGATAGATAGTATTAATCAACCACGTCAGATTATTGAATAAGGAACGCACAAAATCATGCACCATCATAGCCGATTAAAAATGAAAATTCTGAAGCAAAGAAGGGCCAAAATTGGCCAGACAAAAAAGTGAAAGTGAATAGAAGGCCAGAGGAATTTACTAAAAAATTGGAGCATTTGCAAAGTCCACGCGCACAGCCTGTGACCGTGCCGTAACCAGCTGCCATTTCCGGAAAGCGGGCCCACTCTTGGCAGGCAGCAAGAGAAGGACGCGTTGTGTGTGGAAAGAGAACACGCGACCCAGCTCGCTCTCCACTTGCATGCCACGCCACGCGCCTCGCGGACTGTCTCGCCGCGTGATGACCAAGAGCTGTTGTTTGTGTCCGTTGAGCTGTTCGCAATTACAATAACGGACCCACGTCACCTCTTTTTGATTTTTTTTTCTTTCTTTTCATTATTTTTTTCCTCTGCTCTTCCTAATATAAAATTCATTTCAATTTTCTTTATTTTCCAAAAAATAACTCACTTACATCGATTATATTATAGTTAGCGATGTCATCATTTCCGTGGGAGCAGGCCTGAAAGATCAAGTCTAGTTAAATCGAGGTTCAAATGTATTTAACAATAATAATATTAGAGATATTCTTTTTTAATATTAATTACATATCATATTATTTTTTATATAAATATTTACAACTGCAAGTACAGTAAATATTACATTGATATTTATAATAAAATATACATAACTAAGATTTATATTGTTATATTAAATCTATAAAATATATGTTCAGACAACTAACTATCACATGCGAGAGATGTCCATGCACCATTCGCATTTCGCAAGTGAAAAAAAATTATAAATAAACTCCACACAATCATACATAATACTTAATTGAAAGAGTTTAATTTTAATATTACATGTCGCTCATTTATTAAATAATAAATTTTGTAATTTATAAAATAACTCAACCATCAGTATTATATTAGTTTAAATTCAAATTAAGATATAATTGCTAGTTTGCTACTGTCTAGAAAACTCTTTTTTATTTTTAAAGAAGCTGTGAATCATATAATGAAAATTATGAAAATGGTCAATCTTACCGATGTTGTGTGTTTTGAGTTCAGCCTACAGAATAATTGAACATAATTTTTTTCTTGATTTTATGCCTATCAACTTCCTAATTCGGTTAAAAATTTAGGGTAAAAGCCTGTTTAGTCCTTATATTATGAGTTTAGTGTCCATTTAATCTTTATATTTTTAAGAATACATCAAAACGTCCTTACTATTAAATATTGACACTTATGTCATTATTTTTTATTTTTTATAGCATACTTTTACAATTTTACACTCTTACAGTAATGTTTCTTTTTTAGATATTAATAAAAAAATTGGATTATCAAATTAAACCCAAAAAGAAAATAAAAAAGATATATATTAATTTTTGTGGAAGCCCATGTGTGTCCAAAAAAAATTAATTTTGAAAAAAATTAAGCTATCAAATTTTTTTTAAAAAATTAATATTTTAACTTCTCAGCAGAGTGTTCCACAAAAATTAACATATATATTGTTTTTATTTTATTTTTTAATGTTAAACTGGGAATTTAATTTTTTTTTTAATAATGTTTAAAAAAAAGAATATTATTGTAATAAGATAATATTGTAAAAAATAAGTCAAAATTAATAAAAAATAATGACAAGAATGTCAATAATTTAATGATAGAGATACTTTGAGCTATTTTTAAAAATATAAGGACTAAACGGATACTAACCTCAAAATATAAGGGATAAACCATCTTTTATCCAAAAATTTATTTAGACCGTGGTTCTCAAATCCTCCCAAAACCCCGGAAGAAGATATGAAATCATAAGGAATTTGCAAATCCCCTTTTTTCCTGCGTGAATTTTGAAAATTGGAATAGGGGTTTGTTTTTATCTAAAGCCAATTTAACTTTATCTTATGTGTGGCTGTTGGGCTCTCATGTGTACAATATAAATTATCGTGCCCTCACGGCTCTAGAACACCACATCAATTTGCTGTGTGAATGAAAAACAGTGTGAAATGCCCACCACAGGCACACAGAAAGCAGCCCTGGCCAAATCATCCTTTCATTTTTCATCACGTGCCTGTTTCAACTTTCCCTCTTTTTGGGATCCATGGCTTTCTTTAACAATACGTGTAAATGAATCAAGTAAGAGATAGCGATATCCGTTTGATGTCTTCAGTTGATAAACTCCAAAATAAAGTGGCCATTACTGAGTTGGAAAGAGCACCACAAACATATATATCTCTTGCTTAGTGAGTTTTCACAATCCCACTACCACATGGCACAAGGAGCCTTTTCCTTCGTGCCATTGCTTTTCACTACTTCAGATTTTAAATAAGATTTGCTTAAACTTTCTATTCCTACTCTTCAAAAGACAAACACTTGTCCACAACTTATAATATGATCAGTTAATATGTATATATACACAAACACATACATGCATACAATGAGCTTCAGCAATGCACTGCAAAGACCACTCAGCGAAAATATGAGCAAATTTCAATACATATGGTGCTGATTTCTTACTCACTGGACACGATTTTATTCATTGTTTTCTACAAAAATCACACATGATAATAAGTCTGGGTAGTTTTTAGTCCCTGACAATAAATAGATATTGAACTATTGAAGTTATTACACATGGCCAGCACTACATATTCATCCAGGATTCAAAACTAATCGGCAAAAAGCAACAAAAGGTAGACAGCACACCTGGCCTGAGTACTATGTTCAAGGTTCAATTCCTAGGATAGCAAAAGTTTTTATTGATCAAGATTTTGTAGCACATTGATCAATCTTCCAAAATTCAGCATCTTTAAGAGAAAAAATTTCAGGAAATATTGGATCAAGAAACAGCAGCAGCAGCAGCATAAGAAGGGCGCAACAGACACCCTTCAGCAAAAGCCTAACCACATCTAGACCAAAACATAAGGTACCGAACTACCAATTTTTCGTTCATCAGATATGCTTTTATTGAATTCGACATGAAAATCACTCAATAAAAGTCCGCATAGGTATTCAATTATTCATACATGATAAATAGAGTTTCAAGTCTTCATACAACGAGCACTACTATTATCTATCCAGTTACTTGACATACTTGGCAAACCACTCCAGCAAGTTTTGATGGGCTTCCTCTGCAGCCTTCACAGCAGATTCATCTTCTACATTATATCTCACTGTCCATCCATGAGCCACTTTAGGAAATATTTTCACAAAGCTATCAACCTGACAAGAACCAAATGGAAAAGTCATTCAAGCTGGCATTCAACAAGGTAAAATAATGGCAGTAGTAGAATGATTGAAACATGCAAATCTGTTACAAATATACGGCTAAGAAAGACAAGGAAAATTAAGGATATGAAAAGCAATTTGATGGCTGCCCCATAGAGAGGTAAGGCAAAAAGCAATTTCATGTTGCTGAATGCTGACCCCAAGTATTTGGAATACGGTTTTGGGATTAGTTTCAAATTAGACCACTGAAATGGTAATTGGTAATCCTATTCAATCAAAAATAATTTAGAGACACGGCATCATCACATGATCACTAACCCATTACTCAGTCAATATCCATGTGTTTTATGTCACCAACCAGAATAAATACCTGATGTCTGTCTCATTCATTCCAAACCTAAGATGAATTTTTATTCGCTATGTGTGGAAACAAAAACAGAAGAAGGCAAACCCAACAGACTGATATAACATTGCTTCGAAACTGAAGATGCCTGCTAGTAGTTAAATGGAAAAAAAGCAAAAGATCACAAACAGACACAGATTAGAACAAAGCACTGGATTTCCATACCTCAGATTTGGCATTTAAGGCCTCTTCAAATTCCTTCACGAGAGCTGGTGGAGACAAGCGATCAATTTCGGCTCCTAGAATTGAAAGGGGAACCTCAACCCCTGAAGGTAAAGCCGAACAATATGATTTTTTAATCCGAACTTGCAAACAATAAAGCTTAACAGAACAGTCCAACAAAAAGCGAAACAAACTTAAAGAATTTCCCTCAACCTGACAACCAAATGCAATGATCAAAACTAATGTAAGGACTTATATGTAAAAATAATGCATACATGTTCAACCATAAGATATTTCTCACGGAAAACACATACTGAGAAGCTGAAAATGCTATAAACAACAAGCATCAGAATATCAAAGAATTCATACCCTTGATATCATCTACACTGACAAAAGAGGGATGTAACAGCACAGCAGCTTGGATGAACTCACGTTTTGCTAGTTGAACAACCACTTTAGCTGAGAAGAAAATAGAGTTGATACTAGTTAGTTGAAGCTACACAGTAGTGCTACAATATGTTAAAATATGAGAGACTATGATAATGAAACTATAATAAACAATAGAAGAATAACGCAGAACATTTATCTTACCGCCCCAGCAGAAGCCCGCAGCCCCAATTGCAGTTATACCTTCACTCTTTAGAGCTTGAATAACTGGCTTTGCCTCTTCAAATCCCTTATCCTATTAGAAAAATAAATGGCTCAGTACTGATGCTTTAACATGGCCCTCTGTAACAAGATAAAATAATTAAATACATTTGATCAAGTATCAGCAGGCTGGAACCAACCACACCATGATCTTTTATCCATTCTTGTAGAGGTCTCCCACCATCAGCTACATATGGATCCCCATGAAAGAAGTCAGGAACTGCCACGTAGAATCCAGCTGCTGCAACCTTGTCTGCAAGCTTCCTTTAATGAAGAAAGCATCTGATGTTAGCTCCTAGATGAACACAAGGTAACAATACAATAGCAAACCAGCAGATAGATATACACATATTTATACACAAATACCAAATCACAGTACCATTGACCCATTGTTATTGTAAAAAATATCAATAAAATAAATCCTATATTAGCATCTTGAAATATGCTAAACTGGATTAATGACTCCAGAATCAAAAAATTAATGGAAAGAAAAAACTATTGATTATGCTCAAATTCTCCCTCTTTTATAATTCCATTTGGGATTTTCTATCAAAATTTCTCTTGTAGAGTCGATTAGATTAGAGCCCCACCTAATCTCGCTGTAAAGTATTATCAAAATCTCATTAAGTCATTTGGGTAAGAAAGAGGTCAAATCACACTTCGATTAGAGCTTAACCTAATGGCATTGGTTTGGGCCACTCCTAGAATAACATCTAGTGATCATTTATCCTATTAAATGCATAAAACATATTAGCGGTAAAAGAAAGAAATTGAGCAAGCCATACCTCAAGTTTGGAGCTTCATAACCTGCAAGATAAGGCGAAGACAAGTGAGAATTAGAAGCTCATAGAGAACAGACATAAAGGTGAACAAAATAGGTAGAATTAATACGAAATCAAGTGGAGGACGAAGAGAACCGACAAACACCCTAATTAAGCATTCAAAATCTACATAAACACAAGCAACCGAGATGATAAATTGAAATGAAATTTAACCAGTGAAAAAAAAAATAGCAAACACAGTTAAAACACACAGACAGAGAGAACTAAAGCAAAAGAGTAAAACAAAAGCAACCCAGATGATAATTTGCTCAAATAAACGCAACCCAGATCATAACTTGCAGTGAAAATATAAAAAGTGAACGGATATAATACTGAGATGGGTCAAGTACCATGAATGTCGGAAATGAGAAGAACGGCAAGCTTGGAATCAGGAGAGCCAGTGACATAAGTGTTGAGTCTACCGAGTTTCTCAACATGACCTGCTCCACCGTTTGGATTCAATATCGGTGGATTTGCACAGCACTGAGGACCTGACATTTTTCTTCTGCTCAACCTTCCTTAGTAAGCACAGCTGTTTAGAAAACACTCTCTTCTGATGCCGCCACTACTTTTATGATTTTATTTTTATCCAATGGAGAGACCATACAAGTAAAAGTTCTGTTAATGGGGGACCCATGCTTGGTGAAAGTTTCAAGGCCGGATCACGCCGTGGCATTGGTGACTTTTGTCATTTCTGTGTAGCATCCGGCATTTATTTATTTTCCTGATTTTATTTGGAAAAGTACAACAAATTCGTATTTCTGGTTCGTATCATGCCACATGTACAGAGACTGGGAAAAATGTTTGTTTGGTCCGTGCCTTTTTTTTTTTTTTATTACATGATACTGTTCTTTAAATTACAATTCATATTATATGAGAATATAACTAATATGTATAAATCAGACTATAACTAATCCATACCTTTAAATAAGAATACAAGCAAACGAAAATGTGACGTATTACATACATAACATTAGAGTTGGGAAAATAAATTTGATACGACCTAATTATAATACATGAATAAATAGATATGAACCGTTAAAGTTAACAAGATTTTTAAAAAGATTGAATCGGATCGATATTTTTTTAATTAGATTAAAATTTAATATCTTCATTTATTTATCTAATTAGTGACATAATTATATTATTTATTTTAAATTAATTTATAAATTCTCGTCATCAAAACTTAAATATTTGATATAATTCTTTTTTTCTTCTTCTTCTTCTTCTTTTTTCCAAAAAGAATGACCAACATATACATAATTATGTTTCATTCACAAAATTCTATATAGATTTAGGACTCTAATAATGTAAATATGTAAAATATTAATAGACATATATATTTTATAATATCAATGTCTATTATTATTTACATATATAATTAAAACTTTAATAATGTAAATACATACTATTTAGATGTGTATAAGAGACAGGTGCTACAATATGTTAAAATATGAGAGACTATGATAATGAAACTATAATAAACAATAGAAGAATAACGCAGAACATTTATCTTACCGCCCCAGCAGAAGCCCGCAGCCCCAATTGCAGTTATACCTTCACTCTTTAGAGCTTGAATAACTGGCTTTGCCTCTTCAAATCCCTTATCCTATTAGAAAAATAAATGGCTCAGTACTGATGCTTTAACATGGCCCTCTGTAACAAGATAAAATAATTAAATACATTTGATCAAGTATCAGCAGGCTGGAACCAACCACACCATGATCTTTTATCCATTCTTGTAGAGGTCTCCCACCATCAGCTACATATGGATCCCCATGAAAGAAGTCAGGAACTGCCACGTAGAATCCAGCTGCTGCAACCTTGTCTGCAAGCTTCCTTTAATGAAGAAAGCATCTGATGTTAGCTCCTAGATGAACACAAGGTAACAATACAATAGCAAACCAGCAGATAGATATACACATATTTATACACAAATACCAAATCACAGTACCATTGACCCATTGTTATTGTAAAAAATATCAATAAAATAAATCCTATATTAGCATCTTGAAATATGCTAAACTGGATTAATGACTCCAGAATCAAAAAATTAATGGAAAGAAAAAACTATTGATTATGCTCAAATTCTCCCTCTTTTATAATTCCATTTGGGATTTTCTATCAAAATTTCTCTTGTAGAGTCGATTAGATTAGAGCCCCACCTAATCTCGCTGTAAAGTATTATCAAAATCTCATTAAGTCATTTGGGTAAGAAAGAGGTCAAATCACACTTCGATTAGAGCTTAACCTAATGGCATTGGTTTGGGCCACTCCTAGAATAACATCTAGTGATCATTTATCCTATTAAATGCATAAAACATATTAGCGGTAAAAGAAAGAAATTGAGCAAGCCATACCTCAAGTTTGGAGCTTCATAACCTGCAAGATAAGGCGAAGACAAGTGAGAATTAGAAGCTCATAGAGAACAGACATAAAGGTGAACAAAATAGGTAGAATTAATACGAAATCAAGTGGAGGACGAAGAGAACCGACAAACACCCTAATTAAGCATTCAAAATCTACATAAACACAAGCAACCGAGATGATAAATTGAAATGAAATTTAACCAGTGAAAAAAAAAATAGCAAACACAGTTAAAACACACAGACAGAGAGAACTAAAGCAAAAGAGTAAAACAAAAGCAACCCAGATGATAATTTGCTCAAATAAACGCAACCCAGATCATAACTTGCAGTGAAAATATAAAAAGTGAACGGATATAATACTGAGATGGGTCAAGTACCATGAATGTCGGAAATGAGAAGAACGGCAAGCTTGGAATCAGGAGAGCCAGTGACATAAGTGTTGAGTCTACCGAGTTTCTCAACATGACCTGCTCCACCGTTTGGATTCAATATCGGTGGATTTGCACAGCACTGAGGACCTGACATTTTTCTTCTGCTCAACCTTCCTTAGTAAGCACAGCTGTTTAGAAAACACTCTCTTCTGATGCCGCCACTACTTTTATGATTTTATTTTTATCCAATGGAGAGACCATACAAGTAAAAGTTCTGTTAATGGGGGACCCATGCTTGGTGAAAGTTTCAAGGCCGGATCACGCCGTGGCATTGGTGACTTTTGTCATTTCTGTGTAGCATCCGGCATTTATTTATTTTCCTGATTTTATTTGGAAAAGTACAACAAATTCGTATTTCTGGTTCGTATCATGCCACATGTACAGAGACTGGGAAAAATGTTTGTTTGGTCCGTGCCTTTTTTTTTTTTTTATTACATGATACTGTTCTTTAAATTACAATTCATATTATATGAGAATATAACTAATATGTATAAATCAGACTATAACTAATCCATACCTTTAAATAAGAATACAAGCAAACGAAAATGTGACGTATTACATACATAACATTAGAGTTGGGAAAATAAATTTGATACGACCTAATTATAATACATGAATAAATAGATATGAACCGTTAAAGTTAACAAGATTTTTAAAAAGATTGAATCGGATCGATATTTTTTTAATTAGATTAAAATTTAATATCTTCATTTATTTATCTAATTAGTGACATAATTATATTATTTATTTTAAATTAATTTATAAATTCTCGTCATCAAAACTTAAATATTTGATATAATTCTTTTTTTCTTCTTCTTCTTCTTCTTTTTTCCAAAAAGAATGACCAACATATACATAATTATGTTTCATTCACAAAATTCTATATAGATTTAGGACTCTAATAATGTAAATATGTAAAATATTAATAGACATATATATTTTATAATATCAATGTCTATTATTATTTACATATATAATTAAAACTTTAATAATGTAAATACATACTATTTTGATAGATATGTATATTTTATAACATTGATAAATTATATATATAAATAAATATTTAATGTCACATATTATTAAATATATAACTCATTTATTAAGCATATTATTAGATAACTCATTTATCTTCTGTATTGGTTAGGATATCAATAATTTGATAAGATTATGAAATTAGTCGCATTTAGGTAAATCTAAATTTGACGTGAACAAACACTACTTTATAACTTATTTTAACAGCTCTACGTAACATTTTAAACTTTAAATTAAGAATAGTAACATGGGCCCGTTAATTAGCCCATCAATTTGGCTAAACAATTTTACGAGCAGTTATCTTTGATAGGTCACACGTGTTCGAGTTCCTACAACCGTTAATTCAGTATGGAATTATTTAGTTATCTTTCAAACAAAATTGATTAGCAGCACGGCTTCAGCAAAACAATGACCACATCTAGGCCAGAACATAAGGTACCAATTTTTCAGTCATCAGATATGCTATTATGAAATTCTAAATGAACATCACACTCAATTAAGAGTCCAGATAGTTATTCAATCATTCCACATGATAAATAGACTCTCAAGTCTTCATGCGTCGAGCAGTATTATTTTATTCGTCCCGTTACTTGACATGCTTGGCTAACCATTCCAGCAAGTTCTGATGCGCTTCCTCTGCAGCCTTCACGGCAGATTCATCCTCTACATTGTATCTCACAGACCATCCATGAGCAACTTTAGGAAATATTTTCACAAAGCTATCAACCTGAGAAGAAGCAAATGGACAAGAATCTCTCAATGTGCTTTCAAGTTTCAAAAAGAGGTAAAATAACAGCAGGAATATAGTGATTGAAACTTGGATGCAAACTTGTTACAAATATAAGGCCAAAAAGGACAAGCAGAATTAAGGACTTGAAGCAAAGAAATTTGATGAGTACCGGATATAGAGGTAAGGCAAAGAGCAATTTCATGTTGCTGACCCAAGTACATTTGGAATTAGGTATTGGGATGAGTTTCAAATTAAACCACTGAAATGGTAATTGGTAAAGCAAAAATAAACTTAGAGACACGGCATCATCATGCTATCACTGACCAAGCAAACGCACAATGATGGCCAACATTTTCCAACCAGAACAATTGTGTGATGTCTCATCATTCAAAACCTTTTAAGATTAATTTTATTCAACAATATGCAGACACGAAAACAGGAGGAGGCAAAACCCCAACAGAATTATATAACATTGCTTTGAAAATAAAGATGCCTGCTAGTAGTTAATTGGAATAAAAGCAAAAAGATCACAAAAAGACAAATTAGAACAAAGCACTAGATTTTCACACCTCAGATTTGGCAGTTAAGGCCTCTTCAAACTCTTTCACCAGAGCTGGTGGAGACACCTGATCAATTTCAGCTCCCAGTACTGAAATGGGAACCTCAACCCCTGCAAGTAAAGATGAACAGCATGATTTTTGAACCAAACTTGTAACAATAAAGATTAAACAGAATAATCCAACAAAGAGAGGAACAAACTAAAGGAATTCCTCTCTACCCAACGACCACTTGCAATCATCAGAACTGATGTAAGGACTTATATGTAGACCATTGCATTCATGTTCAAGAATAAGCTGTCTCTTGCTGGAAAAACACATTGAGAAGCTGAGATTGCAATAAACATCAAACATTTGACAAAGCTGCATCTGAATATCTAAGAATTCATACCCTTAATATCATCTACAGTGACAAAAGAGGGATGTAACAGCACAGCAGCTTGGATGAACTCACGCTTTGCTAGTGTAACCGCTACTTTAGCTGAGAAGAAAAGTGAGTTGATATTAGTCAAGTCATGGCTGCAAGGTGGAAACTAATGATTTTATGTGCAACTTTTCTCTAGTTGTAGATGCACAATTGTGTTACAGTATGTTGACATATGAGAGACAATGATAATGAAACTATAATAAACAAGAGGTGAATAAGGCAAAACATTTATCTTACCACCCCAGCAGAAGCCCACAGCCCCAGTTGCAGTTATACCTCTGCACTTCAGAGCTTGAATAACTGGCTTTGCCTCTTCAAATCCCTTGTCCTATTAGAAAAGTAAATGGCTCAGCACCGAAACATTAGCATGGCCCTCTATAACGAGATTAAATAATGAAATACATTTTGTCAAGTATCAGAAGTCTGGAACCAACCACTCCATGATCTTTTATCCATTCTTGTAGGGGTCTCCCACCATCTACATGTGGATCCCCATGAAAGAAGTCAGGAACTGCCACATAGAATCCAGCTGCTGCAACCTTGTCTGCAAGCTTCCTTTATTGTTGAAAGCATCTGATCTTAGCTCCCAGTCGAACACAGGGTAGCAATATGATACACGTGCTTGTACAATGTTTATAAATAGATACCAAATCACGGTACCACTGATCCATAGTTGTTTGCATGGGTATACATAATTTTAAATTTTCGATTAGATACCCCCTGAATATGTTTACCGGTGATTGAGGCAGGTTCCAAAATGTACAAATTTTTCTCAACACGAAGAAAAACATAAAAAATAATAGCAAAGACAAAAACACGTAGAAGCATAAATCAAGATAAGCTCACAAAACAAATCAATTAGCTGTAGAAGCAAGAGAAAGAAATTAGAGCAAGTCATACCTCAAGTTTGGAGCTTCATAACCTGCAGCAAGATAAGGCGAAAACAAGTAAGAATTAGAAGCTTATAGAGGCAGGAAAATAAAGGTGAACAAAATAGGTAGAATCAATACGAAACCAAATGGAGGACAAAGAGAACCGAAAAACGGCCCAATTACGCAATCAAAAGATAAATAAAAGCACGCAACCCTGATAATAAATTGAAGTAAGAGAAACAAAATTAACTAGTGAAAACAAGAAACGGCAAACACAGTGAAACAGACACACAGAAAACTAAAGCAAAAGACTAAAACAAATGCAACTCAGATGTAATTTGCCCAAATAAACACAACCCGGATCATAATTTGCAGTGAAAATATAAGAAGTGAATGGACATGATACTGAGATAGGTCAGGTACCAAAAATATCGGAAATGAGAAGAGCAGCAAGCTTGGAATCTGGCGAGCCAGTGACGTAAGTGTCGAGTCCACCAAGTTTCTCAACATGACCTGCTCCACTGTTTGGATTCAGTGTTGGTGGATTTGCACAGCACTGAGGACCTGACATTTTTCTCGTGCTTATGCGTAACCTTCCTTACACTACTGTTCAGAAAACGCTCTCTTCTTCTATCACAAACTTTTATGATTTTATCTAATGGAGAGACTTACGTTACTTATATCTACTTATATAGAGTTCAGCATGTTTACTGCCAGTGCTCTCTTTCCCTCCCAATTGTTTATATTTTCAAAAAGAACATGTGGGCTGCGGATCGTGAGAGTTTTAAAAATTATTATGCCGGATGCCCGCGTCTCTTTGTAGCTTCCTACATTTTTTTATTTGGAAAGTAACAATTTCTTATTTTTCATGGGCCACATGCCACTCCGTTTTACGTATAGGTTCGTTGATTCGGAAGAACAATGTTTGCTTTATCAAGCCGCTGGGTCAGTGGCATGGCGTCGGTGACTGGCATTTATTTATTTTTGTTCCTTTTGATTTTACTTGGAAGGTAACAATTTCGTACTTTTTCTTTGGTTCGTATCATGCCACTTCCTATATATAAATTCGGAATAATGTTTGGTCCATGCCACTAGTCTCTGCATAAGATTAAAATAATAGAACGATCAATATTATAACATGAGTGCCTCTAAGTTACCTTAAGCGTATCTTACGTTTTTATTTTTGTTTTTTGGCAAAATTCGTATAAGTCCCTTTATTTTTATTTTTTATTCTTACGGATGTATATTCGGATGTATTTGCCTTTTTCTATCCATTATACATCTATTCTTTATTCTTTCTGGTATTCTTTTTATTTATTTAAATAATAATATATGATTATCAAATTCATATAAATCCATAAATTCAGAATAAGTTTATGGTCCTAAATTTATTACTCATATTCTTTCTTGTTCTAATAATTCTATTTTTTAGTCGGTTCGGTTCGGTTCTTTTAAGACTACGGTTTTTTTACCCACCCCTAACGTTAAGCGTAACTTACGTTTTTATCTTCTTTTTTTTTGCAAAATTCGTATAAGTCCCTTTATTTTTATTTTTTATTCTTACGGATGTATATTCGGATGTATTTATCTTTTTCTATCTATTATACATCTATTTTTCATTCTTTCTGGTATTCTTTTTATTTATTTAAATAATAATATATGATTATCAAATTTATATAAATCCATAAATTCAGAATAAATTTCTGATCCTAAATTTATTACTCCTATTCTTTCTTGTTCTAATAATTCTATTTTTTTGGTTTATTAGGTTTATATAGGTAGTTACTATATTTTCCCAACCTAAATTCATTCGATCTATGGTTTCTGCTAATTGATTTATTACATTAAATGCATGCTGATTCATGGTAATGCTTCTTTTTTGTACCAATATACCAAGAATTTTATAAATTCATCTATAAACTTCATTTTCTTTTCTATTAAGATTTCACCTCCTAAAGTATCTATAGACCTTTCTTGTAATTCTTGAGTTAATTCAAGCTTTATATTTCTAATGTTATTTTTCTCTGTTTTTAAGGATATTATCAGGTTTTTTATTTCTTCTTTTTGAAACACTTTTAAGTTATATAAACTATCTGTTATACTTCTTATAGGGTCCATTAAATTTTAATTCTAAATCTGGACCTATGGCTCTGATACCATTTTGGGTGTGTATAGTATAACATAAACAGAATAAACAGAACAAAATAGACAAAATGTATTTAAACAAAATAAACAAAACAAACAGAATAAACGTAACCAAAATAATATTTTCAGTTAAAAGAATTAAAAAGGTACGTGGCTTGTTAACCATAAGTGCGGATTAGACTAATGCCCATTCGGGATCACCTCTGAAACTTACGTCGATGGATTCCCGCCAAAATACCTTTTAAAATTCTAATTAAATCTAAATGAGTCTATTCTTGATTCAGATTTAAGGTTTTTATAGCTTTTATATATCAAATTCTTCATTATCTGAATTTTCGATATAATTTATATAGGAAGGCCCAGCTTCATGATTTTCATTTTCTATTTTGGCTTTTATTATATCAATAACTTCATCTATTGTTAGCATGATAATATTATGTTTTAAATTATCTATTTCAATTTGGTTTATAATTTTCCGTTTTATTTCTTTTGGTAGATCAAGTGAATTTA
>MKYO02030847.1:585880-599120 GCA_002013955.2 Citrus medica | reverse complement strand
GAATTTTCGATATAATTTATATAGGAAGGTCCAGCTTCATGATTTTCATTTTCTATTTTGGCTTTTATTATATCAATAACTCCATCTATTGTTAGCATGATAATATTATGTTTTAAATTATCTATTTCAATTTGGTTTATAATTTTCCGTTTTATTTCTTTTGGTAGATCAAGTGAATTTACAGCTTCTAACTCAATTTTATCAACAAGTTCTTCTTTACTAAATAAATATGAACTCTGTTTAAATGATCCAAGATTGAAATCTATTATCATCATGTAATTGTTATATGTTATTCTAGTTGTAGGGTTTATCATTTTTTCTTTTGGACTTCCTCTTCCTAATCTAACACTCATATTGTGATGAATACTCATTTTATGATTATTTTTAATTTTAATTTTTTAACTTTTTGATTTACTTCTCGGAGATATGCTATTCCTCCATAAATCTCCTCATCATCAATCACCAATAAACTTCCACCAACAGATAAGGTTAGAGAATTATTACCTAAGTTATTCTTGTTTCTTCGCCTTCAAATATGTTTCCAGTGACCTGCAGCCAAGTTGTCCTTTATTCCCTCAACGGCCTCCTTGCCTCAACGGGATTAGTGGACTCGAGCGGCTTTACTGTATGGACTCCGATCTTTTTTGCTCAAAAACGTCGAATAAACTTCAGCTTTAAAATTTTTTGTGAGATGACCCACGGATATCATATAAAAGGCTTGGTATTCTACATTCTGATGGTATTTTAGACTTATGGTGTAGAATTTGAGGTATATGGGCTTTTTCTGGGCAAATCTTGACATTTCTTTGACTAATAATTCATCCAGGCTGGCTATTTTCTGAAGGTTTATGTCAGGATATATTAGGTCTAGGTAAATGTATCGGGCTATTTTTCCAACAAGGAGTGGGTCTGCTCCTTTTGTGGCTATCATTCTAGGATACATATTTTTTCCGGGTGCTTTATAAATATTATTTTTGTGGAAACAAGTGGAGTATACCCATGTAGAAAATTGTTTATACTCTCTTCTTTTGGGTTTAACGGTTCTTTCTCTTCTTCCGTCAAAGGATGGTCTATGTGGATAAACTTATTTGATGGGCTTGGTTTTGGAGAATCAACTTCTATGGATATAGTTTGGCTAGGAATTGGATCAGAGATTGGTTTATGTTCTCTGAGGGGTCCACTACTACTTCCTGCACTTGTTGGACTAGTGTTTATTGCAACAGTGTTTATCGGCACAGTGTTTATTGGGCCTTTGTTTATAGAGAGTGCTTTCGTCAGGTCGTTTATATATAACACTAACAAATGTACTCCTTTTTCATGGGCCTCAAAAGCCTCTTTTATGTAGTTTATTGCATCGATTATATCTTATGCTTCTGTAGCCAGTCTATGTAATTCAGCATCTATTCCAGAGAGGATTTTATTTATTTCTAGATCCATCTCTAAATTCTATGTTCCTGCTTAAGAAATCTGCAAGGAAATTGTTAGATCCCTTAATATGTACAATTTTAAAATTATAATATGACAAATATGCTTGCCATCTATGTAATCTCCTATATTGGGGATCATTTGGCAAAATTTTGTTTATTAATAAGCTTACCTGAGAATTATCTGTTTCTATGATAAATTGTGTTTGTAACAGAAATAATGAGAACTTTTTTATTCCTTTATATATTGTAAGAAGTTCTTTTTCATGTACAGGATAATTAACCTGTGCTTGGTTAAATGTACCACTAGTATATCTGCAAATTTCATTTATATCAGTCTTAAGTATGGCTCCCCAATGCAAATCAGATGCATCAGTTTGTATTACTAGTTTATCAGTTTCTTCTGGTAATCTTAATGAAGGAAGATTCTTACATTCCTCCTTTAAACTTTTTACAGTCTCTATATGTTCTATATTCCATCCTTTAGTATTATTTTTCCTAAGTAATTTCTGAAGTATATTTCTCTTCTTGGCTAAGTTTTCTATAAATCCTTCAGTATAGTTTAGACAACCTAAGAATTTTTGTATTAGTTGTTTATTTTCCAATTTATCAGGGAATTCTGTGATCTTTTTCCATATATGACTTTGAAGCCTGATTCCTTGTTTATCAAGAATCATTCCTAAAAATTCTATTTTCTTATGTTCTATTGTTGCCTTACTTTCTGACAGTACTATTCCTTCCCTAACACATATATTCACAAATTCTTTTAAATGTCTTATATGATCTTCTAATGTTTCTGATGTTATTAATATGTCGTCTACATATACGATTACGTATTTGTATTCGCTAAATATTTTATCCATTCTACTTTAAAAAATATGTAGGACATTTTTTAATCCGAAAGGCATTACTAGCCATTCATAATGATCCTGTAGAGTACTAAAAGCTGTATAGGGTATACTATCTTCTTCCATTTTTATTTGCCAAAATCCTGATTTACAATCAAGATTTATTTTTTACAAGGTTCATTAATACTTCTTTATTAGGCAAGAAATATCCATCAAATTTTGTATATTTGTTTAGTTCTTTATAATTTGTCACAATTCTAGCTTTTTCTCTAACTTGTTCTGATCTTTTCCTGACCATAAAGGCTGGGCTATTATGTGGACTATTACTATTTCTAATTAAGTTTAAGCTTAATAATTCTTTTATTTGAATTTTAAATTCTT
Source organism: Citrus medica (assembly GCA_002013955.2). Lineage (NCBI taxonomy): Eukaryota > Viridiplantae > Streptophyta > Magnoliopsida > Sapindales > Rutaceae > Citrus > Citrus medica. The sequence goes on along the minus strand of MKYO02030847.1, from coordinate 596,467 downwards.
CTCTATCTTCTTCTGTATACGTCATTGGTTTGAGTCTTATGATTCTATTTTCTATTAGTTCTATCTTTGCTCTAGGATGATCCGGTTTCCATCATGCTAACGGATTTTCCTTATAAACTTGTTCAAGCTGTGTTTTTATTGTTTCTAATTGTATATTATAACCCTGTCCTTTAGAAATTAAATAATGTTTTTCATAAATCAAATTATCACCACGCTGGGCTGGCTGAACTCTGTAGGGTTTAAATTCTCTAGGAATACGAATGATATGATTACAAGGAGTTTTTAGAGTAATCATATAAGGAGTCTGTTGGTAATATTGAAATTGTTGTATGAAGTCATTGCCTAAGAGTATATCACATTCCATTTGGTCATATTGGAATACTTGGTTGATGCGTACAATTTTACTTCCTAAAAGAATTTCAAAATTGAATAATGATTGATTAATATGTTGTTTATCTCCTGTTATACCTATAAGTTTTATTTTGCCATTCAATTTCCATTGGTTCGATAATAAGGATTTCATAATTGTAATTTCATTTCCTGTGTCTATTAAAGCGCAAGTATCTATGTCTTTTTCTACTATATTTAGTTGTATGTAAACAGACATATGATATTTTATATAGGCTTGTTTTAAAATATTTCACATATTATTTTTTTTGTCCTTCTATTTGTAATGTTATTTGGTACTTCTCGATTTTATAGTATTCTAGACTATTTAGGAAGCTATTTCCTAATACTATATGTTTCTCCGGGTCTGTAGTCATAAAGGAGTCTATGTAACAAGATACGATTATTCTTACACTTTCAATTATTAATGGAACTTTTACTTCTTGTCTACAAATATGTTTATTGCCATTAAATTCAGTATATTCATACGGGATTTCTTTTTCTTTTATTAAGAGTCCTTTATTTTTAGTATGAATCATATAATTATGACTTGTTCCTGTATCAACTAAAATAAGTAATTTTGTTGTGTATTCTATTCCATTAAAATATTATCCAAGTATCTTTACTACGTTGTTGGTCATGATGGGTTTAATTATTTGTTTGTCTATGTTGATTAATTGTCTATCAGTACTCAATCTCCTAGATGAGCCTCCTCTCAATAGAGTTCTTCCTGCAAAGCTTATTGGAATTATAGAATTTTCATTATCATTTAAATTTTTTTTTTATTGTCTATGTCTAACTTATAACTTACAGGGATTCTATAATCATGTATAACAAGTTCTATTAGGGTTGTAATGTTCTCACAGTCTTTATTTATTTTTATATAAGGTTTATTTCCATACATTTCGCCGTTGTTTGAGTTACAAAAACTATATAGTGCTGAGTAATGTATGGTCATTAATCTATTTCCTTCTTTCATTAGATTCTTTTTAAGCAATTTAAAATGTAAGCTTAGTGTTTCATCTATGTTTTTATCCTTTATGTGTACACAATATCTAGGGTAACATGTAAATAATAATTTAATATAACATAAATTTCCTTCTACTGTTCCTAAATATCCTATGCTAGGATCATGGAATCTTTGGTCGTGTATTGACAAGACTATAAGGCTATCTACTCCTTCTTTAAAGAGAGATTTTATTAAAATTTGAATTTAAGCTAAATATACTATTGTATTTTTTCTTTTGTTGATTCATTCTTTATTTTTCTTAGTGCCAAATCTATTGTCCTCTTGTTTATTAAACTGAACCTAATATTTCCTTCAGCATGAGTAATTGTAACAGCTTTTTCTAGTTCATAATATTCATGCAACACTATTCTTTTTCTCTTAAACAGATCTCTTAACTTTTGCAATATTCCATATTCTGGTTTTTCTATATTCAATTTTAGAAGCTTATTATATTTTTCTTTATTAAAAGTGGCTACAAGACTACACCCACTTTTATTTTCTTCTCTTTCCATTTCTTCAATTTTTTCTAGTTCCTCTTTTTCAACTATTTCTTCTCTATTCTAATTGCTTATTTTCAGAATCTTTTATCATATATACTTTTGTTCCTTCATATTCTGATATACTACTTATTTCTTTTATTTCTTCTTGTATCTCATTAAAATCTTCTTGTAGGATTCTAACCTTCTTTTTATTGCAATCTGTGCTAATATGTCCTATTTCTCCACAATTCCAGCATTTGCATTTTGATTTATCTAATTATTTTCTTTGGTTTTTATATTTTCTTTTATAGTATTTTCTTCCAGGTTTTTTGCATTTCCTTTTAAAGTTATTATATTTTTTGTATCTTTTTTCTTTTTTATATAATATTCTCTTTCTTTTATAGGGCATAGAACATCCCGACTGAGTTGGCATTTCTGTTTTTTCACAACATATCTCTGTTATATTTCTATTCTTTTTTATTATATTTCTCTGGATACATATATCATTAAGTCTTGTATTTAGGAATCTTATTCTAGATCCTATGCTATCTGGGAGCTTATTTGCAGTGCTATATTTTTCATATTCATTTATAAAATAACTGTTCCAGGGATATGGTAATTTATAATAATATAGATTTTTATAAACTTCTTAATCTTCTAAACTTACATATTGTTCGTAATAGTATTTAGTAAATTCGCAAGTATATTTCTTAATAAAACACATGTTACAAATTGTTAAATTCATTAGTTTTAATCTAGCTCTTTGTTTTTCAATATTTGCTTCTCTTTCTGAATTCTTTATCCAATCTTCTCCTAAAAATTCACTAGCGATATATTCAAGTATCTTTTCAATACCTAAAGCAATGCTTCGTCTAAAGGCTATTTTAGTTGCATCTTTTATTAACATTTGTGTTTTATCACTTAATCCTCTCCACCAGTTAAATACATTACCCGTAAAACTGGTCAACAAGATATCCGTAAATATATCTATTTTTTCTTCATTCGTTGCTACATTCCAGTCATCATTAGCCCCATTGTATGTAAAAAATAATTTCATTTGCATTCTCCATTCTCCTAATGTTTTGCGAGGGTCTATTTTACAATCTATATTTAAAAATGATCCGCTATTGCTTATAGGAACCAATATATCTTGATTAAGTTTATATTCCTTTTCTAAGGCGTAGTTTTAACATAAGGTATATATTCATAAAAATGTCTTTTGTCCTTTTTTTTTGTAGTATACCTATGACTTGGTTCTGCTACGTTAGGTTTCAATTCTGGTCCTCCTGCTACATTCATTTTTATTTAATATTCTTTTTCAAATTCTTCTAATTCACTTAAATTTATTTCACTGAATTTTTCAGTCAAATTTTCTAATGTGTCTTCCATTAATCTGAGTTAGAATCGGTTTGAGTTGGTTCTTTTATTTCTAATTTTTCTTTTTCTTTTTCTTTTTTCTTCATCTCTGCTTTTAGTTCTTTAGCTTCTTGAAATATTTTTTGGTATTGTGTTTCCATAAACCAATGATCATAACTCCCCTTTTAGGGTTTCTGTACATGCTTTTTAAAGTTTGTTCCGATAATTCCTGATTTTAATATCTCCAATCTTTCAACTTTTTTATTTTTCTTTTGGCCCTTTTGCATTACTGATATTTCTATTTCTATTTTTATTTTTCATATTTCCTGTCTTATCTCTTTTATTTCTTCTTTCAGATTTAAAAGTATTTCTTTTAATTCTATTAGTGTCGTTTTCATAGAGTTTAAGGGTACTTATTGTTATTTTACATTTTCAAATGTATGTTACGTTGCATGTAACATAGGTTTAGCCTTATAACATTTTAACTTTGACATAAACCTGTTAATTTCTTAATTTGACCAATTGGTCTTTTGCAAATAATTTTCTTTGACTGGCGTTCCAGCTCCTTATACCCGCTAATTCATGAGCCGTTAATTAATTGTGGAATTTTATAAATATTTAAAAATGATCCGCTATTGCTTATAGGAACCAATATATCTTGATTAAGTTTATATTCCTTTTCTAAGGCGTAGTTTTAACATAAGGTATATATTCATAAAAATGTCTTTTGTCCTTTTTTTTTGTAGTATACCTATGACTTGGTTCTGCTACGTTAGGTTTCAATTCTGGTCCTCCTGCTACATTCATTTTTATTTAATATTCTTTTTCAAATTCTTCTAATTCACTTAAATTTATTTCACTGAATTTTTCAGTCAAATTTTCTAATGTGTCTTCCATTAATCTGAGTTAGAATCGGTTTGAGTTGGTTCTTTTATTTCTAATTTTTCTTTTTCTTTTTCTTTTTTCTTCATCTCTGCTTTTAGTTCTTTAGCTTCTTGAAATATTTTTTGGTATTGTGTTTCCATAAACCAATGATCATAACTCCCCTTTTAGGGTTTCTGTACAAGCTTTTTAAAGTTTGTTCCGATAATTCCTGATTTTAATATCTCCAATCTTTCAACTTTTTTATTTTTCTTTTGGCCCTTTTGCATTACTGATATTTCTATTTCTATTTTTCATATTTCCTGTCTTATCTCTTTTATTTCTTCTTTCAGATTTAAAAGTATTTCTTTTAATTTTATTAGTGTCGTTTCCATAGCGTTTAAGGGTACTTATTGTTATTTTACATTTTCGAATGTATGTTACGTTGCACGTAACATAGGTTTAGCCTTATAACATTTTAACTTTGATAGAAACCTGTTAATTTCTTAATTTGACCAATTGGTCTTTTGCAAATAATTTTCTTTGACTCGCGTTTCCAGCTCTTTATACCCGCTAATTCATGAGCCGTTAATTAATTGTGGAATTTTATAAACGGCCATTAGTATTTATTTAGTCTTATTTTTTTATTAAAAAAATTAGTATTTTTTTCTATTTTGAGCATTAATGTTTTTATGTTAAGAACCAAATAAACTATTTTACATTTATTAATAAAAGCTCAAATTTTGAACTTTTAAAATACAATTAGAGAACTTATAGCCTATTTAAAAAATTCAATTATCTAAAATATCAATTACTTATTTGCACTTTTATTTTATTGTTTTCATATTATAATTTTTAAAAATTATCTATTAAAACAATTTTTTTAATTTTAATAAAAATTCTCATTAAGAAATAAACAACTAATTTTTTTGATTGAAAACTTAATAAAAACTCTAAATTGAATCAGCTTTATTTGAGAAGTTATATGCCTAAATTCGCCAAAATTATTCACACTTAAAGCAAACTTGATTAGAGCTTTAAGTAGCACTACATATATTTTCAAGAGATATAATAAAACAAGTTAAACAAAATGAATTCTTAAAAATAGAATAAAATATTGTTTCTTTTTTCAACGAAGAAAGGGCAGAAGCCCAGTGCCATAAAGAACCTTAAGCAAAAGCCTAACCACATACGCTGCCAATTTTTCATTCATCATATCATATATGTTCTATTCAATTTTAATTACATGAACATTGGGCACACTAAATGTTGACATAGTTGACATTGTCGGCCAAAAATACTCTTGTCTCAATCTCTTATAGGCCAAAGACCGCGCACCAAAGTGGTTTCTACAAATCCCCTCGTGCATCTCTCTTAATACATAATCTACTTCTTCATCATTTAATCATTTAGACATTGTAGAAGAGGCAAAATATATTCTCATCAGTACAACACCCCATCGATCAAGGTGTATCTGGCTACTTAACACCTGAGTTTCCTTGCCAATCTCTTATCTACGGGCAAAGTTCCATCTCAGATATATGAGGCTATCAGATCCATCCATGACCCTCCGGTATCTAAACATATCACTTTCGCTCCTTGCTCGATGTTTGGAAAAGCTTTGACCTCCACAAGAACTGACCGGAGCATCTTCGCATCTGAAGTCGTTGCCATCCTTGCCAGGATATCTGCTCGAAAATTTTCAGCCCTTGGTATTTACTCGACTTCTACTGATTTAAACTTGGTCATAATCTGCTTGGAACATTTAAAATAATGTTCAATCATTTCATCCTTCGCTTGGAAGCTTTTGTTGAGGTGATTGGCAACTAACTGGGAGTCTGTTCGAACCTTCATTTTTTTTGCACACAATGCTAGTGCTAGCTTTAACCCTGCAATGAAGACTTTGTATTCCCCTTGGTTGTTGGTGGCTTTAAATTCGAACCTTATCACGTAAGAAACTTCCACGCCTTCTAGACTGATTAAAATCACTCATGTACTTGCTCTTTGTTCCCCATTGGAACCATCCACTATCACTATTCAGATTTCGTTAATATCTTCTTTATCCACTCCATCACTACTACCCGATTTCTAGTCTGCTTCAGTATATTCAACCACGAAATCTGCTAATGCCTGGGCCTTACTTGTTGTTCAGGGTTGATAGCTAATGTTGAACTCACTTAACTCTATTGACCACTTAACTAAACGACCAGAAATTTTAGGTTTATACAACACCTGCCTAAGTGGTTGGTCAGTCATCACAATTATCAGATATATATGAAAGTTGGGCCTTAATTTCCAAGCAACTTTTACCAGTGCTAGTGTCCACTTTTCCATTCTTGGGTATCTGATTTCTGTATTGAACAACGCTTTGCTAGTGTAGTACACGAGGTATTGAATCCCTGCCTCCTTTCTTACCATGATTGTGCTCGTAGCCCACTGAGACACGACCAAATATAGGTACAATTTACCTCCTTCTCTTAGCATCGATAATAATGGAGCTTTAAGTAGGTACTTTTCAATTGCTGAAATGATTCCTAACACTCTATCTTCCATTCTCCCATTTCTCATCATCTTAAAGAATACATGACATTTGTCTGTTGCACGCGATATAAATCAAATTAGAGCGGCCAACTTTCCTATAAAATTCATATATCTTTGAGCTTGCGAGGAGACTTCATCTCTATGATTGCTCGGATATTTCGGGGTTAGCTTTGATTCTTTTGTGGCTTATAAACCCCAAAAACTTCCCCAAAGATACCCTAAACACACATTTTTCTGGGTTGAACTTTATTATGTACTTCTTCAACAGCTCGAAGGTCTCATTCAAATATATCGTGTGTTCAGTTGGATCTTTAGACTTCGTGATCATGTCACTCACGTATACCTCCATTGTTTTCCAAATTAGTGGTTTGAATATCCTGTTGACCAATTTCTGGTATATTGCACCTATATTCTTAAGGCTAAAAGGCATCACCTTATAGTAATATAAACCAATGTTTATGATAAAGGCAGTATGCTCCTCGTCTTGCTCAAACATTGGTATTTGGTTATAACCCGAGAACGCATCCATGAAGTTGAGTATGCCATGACCTGTGATTGAGTCAACCGATTAATCAATTTTAGGTAACGGGAAACTATCCTTTGAGCATGCCTTGTTGAGATTTGTGAAATCCACACACATTCGCCATTTTCCATTTGACTTATTCACTAGAACCAAATTAGAAACCCACTCAGGACACTCGACCTCTCTTATAAAACTTGTTCACATAAGCTTTTTTACTTCAGCGCTTATGGCTTTATACCTTTCTTTATGAAAGCACCTTTTTTTTTATTTTACTGGTCGAACATCTTTCTCTATAGATAACTTATGGCAAACAATCGTGGGATCTATTACAGGCATGTCTTCATGTGATCAAGCAAACATATATGTAAACGACTGTAAATAATTCACCAGATTTTCCTTTAAGCCTTCTTCAATCTTTGACCCAATCTTGGCAGTTTTTCCTTGCTTCTCTTGTTTTATGCTCACTGTTTCAATTTCTTTAACTGTTTTATGTCTTTCCTTTTTAGCATCTCCTCGAGTACCCAATGAGGTGATTTGCATTGTTTCTTTGGCTGTTGTTGCATAACAGCCCCGGGCGATTATCTGGTCTTTCTTAACAACTCCTACAACGCCTTTCAAAGCTAAATAATGGTTTGATACCATTACCTTACTGATTTTAAAAAAAGGTCTGCCCAAGTTTATTTGATACGAGCTATCCTCATTAGCTACTACAAAGTCCAACATCATAGTTTTCTGGAATGAAGTAGAGTCTATTGTGACAAATAATTTGACCACACCAAAATGGGTTAGTCTTATTCTATCAAACCTCTTTAAAGATGTGTTGGTGTTTTCTAGCCTCAAATTCATCCAAGATTGATTTAAACAAGATATCCACCAAGCTCCCGATATCTACACGTATTCGGTTGGACATTTTGCTTGCCACAGTAGCACTAATTACTAAAGCATTTTCATGCGGATATAACACCACTTTTTCATTGTTATTAGTCCACATAATGGGCACCTGCCTGGTCTTTGCTCGCTTTGCAGTTGGTACATTGAACAAAATATCCCTGTTAGTCATTGATACCTTAAGTAGTTCTCTTTAGATACCTTGACTGCTGACTACTCGCATCTTACGTCCCCAACATTCTCCTCTAGTCTAAGCTACAAATATGCTACTACATAGGATCCCTCGATAAAATCATCCAAATATTGATTTTTCATCAAATCCTCCACCTAGTTTTTGAGGTCTCGACACTGGGCTGTTATGTGTCCATCAGTGTTATGGAACTCGCAGAATATGCTCTTGTCTCGTTTATTAGGTGCTTTTGCTCTTGAGGTTAGAGAATATAATAAGACGCGATACTTAATCATGTGATATAGCTCCTCTAGAGGGACTTTCAAGGGAATATATTGCTGATATGCTGGGCTTTGGTCAATCATCTACATAGTCTTATCCCTAGGGAACCCTTTGTGTGTGTGGTTGGATGACGGAGTATCTGGTCTGTTGAGGTTATTTATGTTGTTGATTGGGTTCCCTCTATTGATCGCGACTGGGAGAGCAAGGAAGTAGGGTCCTACTGTGCTGGAACTGAGACGGCTTCATATGGGGTTGATATGAAAATGCCCAACTACTCGCTTCTCTGCTTGAGGATGATTTGTCGCTTCGGATGGGGCCACTTGCTTTTTGAATCTTCTTTTTTTTTTAACCTTCCGGCTGCTCGATTCTCAATCTTGCTGCTTTTTCTTCCTTAATCTCAATATCTTTATTCACTTGCTCATATGCAGCGGAGTACGATTGTATTGCTGGATTTCTTAAATTGTACCAGAGACGCCCTATCTTTGCCTTTTACTTAAGCCATTTCAAAGCTTGCGGATGGTCAAAAGCTCCGAGATATAGAACAATACAATAATACTTGTTTAAGAACTCCATGGGGTCTCATTTTCTCCTTGTTTAATTCCCAAGAACTCCATCATATAATCTTCTAGAGCCATTGTCTGGCAGAATTACTTTGCAAATTCCCTAAACATCGGTTCGAAACTCTTTATGCTCCCTCGAGATAATTTTTGATACCATTCATGTGCACATCTATCCAAAGTCAACGGAAATACTCTATACCTCTCAACATGCGTTAAGCCTTGCATCCATGTTATATCATTAAAGCATTCAACATGAACTAAAGGATCACTCTTCCCTGAGTATTTAAGAGAGGCGACTCATTATCTAGCATAATTCTCCAACTCAGTCCCTTTCACCGCCCTTAGAGCTCGTCTATCACCTAAGCTAATCGGTGCACCCATCCCTCAAGCTTCATAGCACGATCCGGGTTTGCACCATAACCTGATCACGTTCTCGCTCAATAGCATTCAGGCACTATCTTAATTCTCATTCTTGAGCATATATTCCTCTCCTTAGGTTCAGTTGGCCCTGATTTCCTACCGGCTGACCTTCAACCCGAATACTTTGATTGTTATGGTGTTGAATGCCCTCGTCAACACTTCGCTCGTCTTGGGTCGGAGAGACTGGGGTTGGAGCCTGAGATTTCTCTTCAACTCCCCAATGTCCTACTCTAAACTCTTGAAGGATAGCAGTGAGGGCTTACATCTGCTTCTCTATTCATTCCATGCACCCGTTCATCAGTTTCTCCTTTTCTTCGTTCACCGTTCCTCGTGAAACAACATGTTTAATTATCCTAGAATCAGCCCTGCAAGCTCCGTTTCCTCCTGAATTCATCTTTCTAGTCTAGTTTTTAGTTTATTTGGCATGCAACAACTTTTGGCTGTTCCCTACAAGCAACACAAAAATGTTGATGCCAAAATATGGTCGACTAGATAATAGCGACCAGATTGCTTCATCAACACTTCAATTTGTTTTTATGAGAAACTGTCACTTATTGCTCTAGTAGAATTTGAATTGCACTGATATCGTCTTTTATCTATAGCAACAGAAAACTGTTAGGGGGCGCCAGGTTTTTTAATGGCGAAAACCCTTCGACGCTCAAGTCAGTAACAAAGTTTTCTTGCTAGGAAAACAATAATCTCATACACTCATGATATTTTTATGTTTTTTTAGATTTCCCCATTTCCCAACGAGAATAATCCCCCTTTTAGGATCTTTCCTGGTTCTTATAGATAACTGAATGCGTAGCCATTACCAAATTGAATGTGCCACTTGAATTAAGATATAATGTATCCATTCTTATATAGTTATTGAACTGCTGTTATAACGTCTGATATTTGCTTTGAACATTATTGCGGGACGTGCCTAACGTTACGAACGAACTTTCAAGTGGAGTTCTACAATCTAAGAATTAAGCCATGATCATAGGATCGAACAACCTAATTCTGGTCTCCTCGCAAGCTGCTAGTCATCCTTGCTCATGTGACCAGATGACTTTCTCCTGGTTGTTTCACATCACCCTTTCGTCTTGGATATATATATATATATATAT
>MKYO02030847.1:559156-585491 GCA_002013955.2 Citrus medica | reverse complement strand
CTATTATTATTTACATATATAATTAAAACTTTAATAATGTAAATACATACTATTTTGATAGATATGTATATTTTATAACATTGATAAATTATATATATAAATAAATATTTAATGTCACATATTATTAAATATATAACTCATTTATTAAGCATATTATTAGATAACTCATTTATCTTCTGTATTGGTTAGGATATCAATAATTTGATAAGATTATGAAATTAGTCGCATTTAGGTAAATCTAAATTTGACGTGAACAAACACTACTTTATAACTTATTTTAACAGCTCTACGTAACATTTTAAACTTTAAATTAAGAATAGTAACATGGGCCCGTTAATTAGCCCATCAATTTGGCTAAACAATTTTACGAGCAGTTATCTTTGATAGGTCACACGTGTTCGAGTTCCTACAACCGTTAATTCAGTATGGAATTATTTAGTTATCTTTCAAACAAAATTGATTAGCAGCACGGCTTCAGCAAAACAATGACCACATCTAGGCCAGAACATAAGGTACCAATTTTTCAGTCATCAGATATGCTATTATGAAATTCTAAATGAACATCACACTCAATTAAGAGTCCAGATAGTTATTCAATCATTCCACATGATAAATAGACTCTCAAGTCTTCATGCGTCGAGCAGTATTATTTTATTCGTCCCGTTACTTGACATGCTTGGCTAACCATTCCAGCAAGTTCTGATGCGCTTCCTCTGCAGCCTTCACGGCAGATTCATCCTCTACATTGTATCTCACAGACCATCCATGAGCAACTTTAGGAAATATTTTCACAAAGCTATCAACCTGAGAAGAAGCAAATGGACAAGAATCTCTCAATGTGCTTTCAAGTTTCAAAAAGAGGTAAAATAACAGCAGGAATATAGTGATTGAAACTTGGATGCAAACTTGTTACAAATATAAGGCCAAAAAGGACAAGCAGAATTAAGGACTTGAAGCAAAGAAATTTGATGAGTACCGGATATAGAGGTAAGGCAAAGAGCAATTTCATGTTGCTGACCCAAGTACATTTGGAATTAGGTATTGGGATGAGTTTCAAATTAAACCACTGAAATGGTAATTGGTAAAGCAAAAATAAACTTAGAGACACGGCATCATCATGCTATCACTGACCAAGCAAACGCACAATGATGGCCAACATTTTCCAACCAGAACAATTGTGTGATGTCTCATCATTCAAAACCTTTTAAGATTAATTTTATTCAACAATATGCAGACACGAAAACAGGAGGAGGCAAAACCCCAACAGAATTATATAACATTGCTTTGAAAATAAAGATGCCTGCTAGTAGTTAATTGGAATAAAAGCAAAAAGATCACAAAAAGACAAATTAGAACAAAGCACTAGATTTTCACACCTCAGATTTGGCAGTTAAGGCCTCTTCAAACTCTTTCACCAGAGCTGGTGGAGACACCTGATCAATTTCAGCTCCCAGTACTGAAATGGGAACCTCAACCCCTGCAAGTAAAGATGAACAGCATGATTTTTGAACCAAACTTGTAACAATAAAGATTAAACAGAATAATCCAACAAAGAGAGGAACAAACTAAAGGAATTCCTCTCTACCCAACGACCACTTGCAATCATCAGAACTGATGTAAGGACTTATATGTAGACCATTGCATTCATGTTCAAGAATAAGCTGTCTCTTGCTGGAAAAACACATTGAGAAGCTGAGATTGCAATAAACATCAAACATTTGACAAAGCTGCATCTGAATATCTAAGAATTCATACCCTTAATATCATCTACAGTGACAAAAGAGGGATGTAACAGCACAGCAGCTTGGATGAACTCACGCTTTGCTAGTGTAACCGCTACTTTAGCTGAGAAGAAAAGTGAGTTGATATTAGTCAAGTCATGGCTGCAAGGTGGAAACTAATGATTTTATGTGCAACTTTTCTCTAGTTGTAGATGCACAATTGTGTTACAGTATGTTGACATATGAGAGACAATGATAATGAAACTATAATAAACAAGAGGTGAATAAGGCAAAACATTTATCTTACCACCCCAGCAGAAGCCCACAGCCCCAGTTGCAGTTATACCTCTGCACTTCAGAGCTTGAATAACTGGCTTTGGCTCTTCAAATCCCTTGTCCTATTAGAAAAGTAAATGGCTCAGCACCGAAACATTAGCATGGCCCTCTATAACGAGATTAAATAATGAAATACATTTTGTCAAGTATCAGAAGTCTGGAACCAACCACTCCATGATCTTTTATCCATTCTTGTAGGGGTCTCCCACCATCTACATGTGGATCCCCATGAAAGAAGTCAGGAACTGCCACATAGAATCCAGCTGCTGCAACCTTGTCTGCAAGCTTCCTTTATTGTTGAAAGCATCTGATCTTAGCTCCCAGTCGAACACAGGGTAGCAATATGATACACGTGCTTGTACAATGTTTATAAATAGATACCAAATCACGGTACCACTGATCCATAGTTGTTTGCATGGGTATACATAATTTTAAATTTTCGATTAGATACCCCCTGAATATGTTTACCGGTGATTGAGGCAGGTTCCAAAATGTACAAATTTTTCTCAACACGAAGAAAAACATAAAAAATAATAGCAAAGACAAAAACACGTAGAAGCATAAATCAAGATAAGCTCACAAAACAAATCAATTAGCTGTAGAAGCAAGAGAAAGAAATTAGAGCAAGTCATACCTCAAGTTTGGAGCTTCATAACCTGCAGCAAGATAAGGCGAAAACAAGTAAGAATTAGAAGCTTATAGAGGCAGGAAAATAAAGGTGAACAAAATAGGTAGAATCAATACGAAACCAAATGGAGGACAAAGAGAACCGAAAAACGGCCCAATTACGCAATCAAAAGATAAATAAAAGCACGCAACCCTGATAATAAATTGAAGTAAGAGAAACAAAATTAACTAGTGAAAACAAGAAACGGCAAACACAGTGAAACAGACACACAGAAAACTAAAGCAAAAGACTAAAACAAATGCAACTCAGATGTAATTTGCCCAAATAAACACAACCCGGATCATAATTTGCAGTGAAAATATAAGAAGTGAATGGACATGATACTGAGATAGGTCAGGTACCAAAAATATCGGAAATGAGAAGAGCAGCAAGCTTGGAATCTGGCGAGCCAGTGACGTAAGTGTCGAGTCCACCAAGTTTCTCAACATGACCTGCTCCACTGTTTGGATTCAGTGTTGGTGGATTTGCACAGCACTGAGGACCTGACATTTTTCTCGTGCTTATGCGTAACCTTCCTTACACTACTGTTCAGAAAACGCTCTCTTCTTCTATCACAAACTTTTATGATTTTATCTAATGGAGAGACTTACGTTACTTATATCTACTTATATAGAGTTCAGCATGTTTACTGCCAGTGCTCTCTTTCCCTCCCAATTGTTTATATTTTCAAAAAGAACATGTGGGCTGCGGATCGTGAGAGTTTTAAAAATTATTATGCCGGATGCCCGCGTCTCTTTGTAGCTTCCTACATTTTTTTATTTGGAAAGTAACAATTTCTTATTTTTCATGGGCCACATGCCACTCCGTTTTACGTATAGGTTCGTTGATTCGGAAGAACAATGTTTGCTTTATCAAGCCGCTGGGTCAGTGGCATGGCGTCGGTGACTGGCATTTATTTATTTTTGTTCCTTTTGATTTTACTTGGAAGGTAACAATTTCGTACTTTTTCTTTGGTTCGTATCATGCCACTTCCTATATATAAATTCGGAATAATGTTTGGTCCATGCCACTAGTCTCTGCATAAGATTAAAATAATAGAACGATCAATATTATAACATGAGTGCCTCTAAGTTACCTTAAGCGTATCTTACGTTTTTATTTTTGTTTTTTGGCAAAATTCGTATAAGTCCCTTTATTTTTATTTTTTATTCTTACGGATGTATATTCGGATGTATTTGCCTTTTTCTATCCATTATACATCTATTCTTTATTCTTTCTGGTATTCTTTTTATTTATTTAAATAATAATATATGATTATCAAATTCATATAAATCCATAAATTCAGAATAAGTTTATGGTCCTAAATTTATTACTCATATTCTTTCTTGTTCTAATAATTCTATTTTTTAGTTTATTAGGTTTATATAGGTAGTTACTATATTTTCCCAACCTAAATTCATTCGATCTATGGTTTCTGCTAATTGATTTATTACATTAAATACATGCTGATTCATGGTAATGCTTCTTTTTTGTACCAATATACCAAGAATTTTATAAATTCATCTATGAACTTCATTTTCTTTTTTGTTAAGATTTCACCTCCTAAAGTATCTATAGACATTTCTTGTAATTCTTGAGTTAATTCAAGCTCTATATTTCTAATGTTATTTTTCTATGTTTTTAAGGATATTATTAGGTTTTTTATTTCTTCTTTTTGAAACACTTTTAAGTTATATAAGCTATCTGTTATACTTCTTATAGGATCCATTAAATTTTAATTCTAAATCTGGACATATGGCTCTGATACCATTTTGGGTGTGTATAGTATAAAATAAACAGAATAAAATAGACAAAATGTATTTAAACAAAATAAACAAAACAAATAGAATAAACATAACCAAAATAATATTTTCCGTTAAAAGAATTAAAAAGGTACGTGGCTTGTTAACCATCAGTGCGGACTAGACTAATGCCCATTCGGGATCACCTCTGGAACTTACGTCGATGGATTCCCGCCAATATACCTTTTAAAATTCTAATTAAATCTAAATGGGTCTATTCTTGATTCAGATTTAAGGTTTTTATAGCTTTTATATATCAAATTCTTCATTATCAGAATTTTCGATATAATTTATATAGGAAGGTCCAGCTTCATGATTTTCATTTTCTATTTTGGCTTTTATTATATCAATAACTCCATCTATTGTTAGCATGATAATATTATGTTTTAAATTATCTATTTCAATTTGGTTTATAATTTTCCGTTTTATTTCTTTTGGTAGATCAAGTGAATTTACAGCTTCTAACTCAATTTTATCAACAAGTTCTTCTTTACTAAATAAATATGAACTCTGTTTAAATGATCCAAGATTGAAATCTATTATCATCATGTAATTGTTATATGTTATTCTAGTTGTAGGGTTTGTCATTTTTTCTTTTGGACTTCCTCTTCCTAATCTAACACTCATATTGTGATGAATACTCATTTTATGATTATTTTTAATTTTAATTTTTTAACTTTTTGATTTACTTCTCGGAGATATGCTATTCCTCCATAAATCTCCTCATCATCAATCACCAACAAACTTCCACCAACAGATAAGGTTAGAGAATTATTACCTAAGTTATTCTTGTTTCTTCGCCTTCAGATCTGTTTCCAGTGACCTGCAGCCAAGTTGTCATTTATTCCCTCAACGACCTCCTTGCCTCAACGGGATTAGTGGACTCGAGCGGCTTTACTGTATGGACTCCGATCTTTTTTGCTAAAAAACGTCGAATAAGTTTAGGTTTCTCTTTCCTTTCTGTGGTGTTTATTTGTCTTTGATTGTTGATGTATTGATTTAGGATTTAGAGCAAAAGAGAAAATTAGCTCTTCATTTTTCAGAGAACTCAAAAACTGTAGAAGATGATTCAATTATCGCAATGATAAGCTCTGGGAGCTTTCTTCTTCTTTCTTTTTATTTATATCCAAACTGTTTATGTTACAAGATTACATTATTGCCCTATCATTATTGGGCTCTTACATCATTGCTTGCGTAACTACATTACAACTTTTTCTATTTTAGGCCACGTGTCTCTTCTTTTTTCTTTGATAATCACGAGCCTTTGTTTTATCCTCCTTTTGTTTCTGGCCATCACGTGCTTCTGCATTATCTTTTTATCGTGTCGGCCATTTTCTGTGTTCTGTCTGCCACATCTTCTCTTCCCTTTTATCCTGTCTACCATAAACGCTGCTTCAATTATTGTTTATTTGCCTGATTGCTTATCTCCATGAGCTGGTAGGCCTGCTGTATGGTCTCACCACTACTGGGAAAACGCATAGTACTTATTTCATTAATTAACTCCAGCAGGATATTTGACTGTGTATGACTGTCTTCTGCTGTCACAAGGATATAGTTCTGAAATCTGATGATGGTTCTGAAATTCTTTTTGTATAGATCCTTTGCTATGCTCCATATGGCTTTTATTCCTCTAGCTCTACGGGTTCGGATCCGTGCTTTGTTTATTTGAGGAACTTCTGTATATTCAGTCCCTACTTCAACTTTAAAATTTTTTGTGAGATGACCCACAGATATCATATAAAAGGCTTGGTATTCTACATTCTGATGGTATTTTAGACTTATGGTGTAGAATTTGAGGTATATAGGCTTTTTCTGGGCAAATCTTGACACTTCTTTGACTAATAATTTATCCAGGCTGGCTATTTCCCGAAGGTCTATGTCAGGATATATTAAGTCTAGGTAACTGTATCGGGCTATTTTTCCAACAAGGAGTGGGTCTGCTCCTTTTGTGGCTATCATTCTAGGATACATATTTTTTCCGGGTGCTTTATAAATATTATTGTTATGGGAACAAGTGGAGTATACCCATATAGAAAATTCTTTATACTCTTCTTCTTTTGGGTTTAACGGTTCTTTCTCTTCTTCCGTCAAAGGATGGTCTATGTGGATAAACTTCTTTGATGGGCTTGGTTTTGGAGAATCAACTTCTATGGATATAGTTTGGCTAGGAATTGGATCAGAGATTGGTTTATGTTATCTGAGGGGTCCACTACTACTTCTTGCTCCTGTTGGACTAGTGTTTATTGCAACAGTGTTTATCGGCACAGTGTTTATTGGGCCTTTGTTTATAGAGAGTGCTTTCGTCAGGTCGTTTATGTATGACACTAACAAATGTACTCCTTTTCTTGGGTCTCAAAAGCCTCTTTTATGTAGTTTATTGCATCGATTATATCTGATACTTCTGTAGCCAGTCTATGTAATTCGGCATCTATTCCAGAGAGGATTTTATTTATTTCTGGATCCATCTCTAAATTCTATGTTCCTGCTTAAGAAATATGCAAGGAAATTGTTAGATCCCTTAATATGTACAATTTTAAAATTATAATATGACAAATATGCTTGCCATCTATGTAATATCCTATATTGGGGTTCATTTGGCAAAATTTTGTTTATTAATGAGCTTACCTGAGAATTATTTGTTTCTATGATAAATTATTTTTGTAACAGAAATAATGAGAACTTTTTTATTCCTTTATATATTGCAAGAAGTTCTTTTTCATGTACAGGGTAATTAACCTGTACTTGGTTAAATGTACCACTAGTATATCTGTAAATTTCATTTATATCAGTCTTAAGTATGGCTCCCCAATGCAAATCAGATGCATCGGTTTGTATTACTAGTTTATCAGTTTCTTCTGGTAATCTTAATGAAGGAAGATTCTTACATTTCTCCTTTAAACTTTTTACAGTCTCTGTATGTTCTATATTTCATCATTTAGTATTATTTTTCCTAAGTAATTTCTGAAGTATATTTCTCTTCTTGGCTAAGTTTTCTATAAATCCTTCAGCATAGTTTAGACAACCTAAGAATTTTTGTATTAGTTGTTTATTTTCCAATTTATCAGGGAATTCTGTGATCTTTTTCCCTATATGACTTTGAAGCCTGATTAATTGTTTATCAAGAATCATTCCTAAAAATTCTATTTTCTTATGTTCTATTGCTGCATTCCTTTCTGACAGTACTATTCCTTCCCTAACACATATATTCACAAATTCTTTTAAATGTCTTCTATGATCTTTTAATGTTTCTGATGCTATTAATATGTCGTCTACATGTACGATTACGTATTTGTATTCACTAAATATTTTATCCATTCTACTTTGAAAAATCCGTGGGGCATTTTTTAATCCGAAAGGCATTACTAGCCATTCATAATGACCCTGTGGAGTACTAAAAGCTGTATAAGATATACTATCTTCTTCCATTTTTATTTGCCAAAATCCTGATTTACAATCAAGATTTATTTTTTACAAGGTTCATTAATACTTCTTTATTAGGCAAGAAATATCCATCAAATTTTGTATATTTGTTTAGTTCTTTATAATTTGTCACAATTCTAGCTTTTTCTCTAACTTGTTCTGATCTTTTCCTGACCATAAAGGCTGGGCTATTATGTGGACTATTACTATTTCTAATTAAGTTTAAGCTTAATAATTCTTTTATTTGAATTTTAAATTCTTCTCTATCTTCTTCTGTATACATCATTGGTTTGAGTCTTATGATTCTATTTTCTATTAGTTCTATCTTTGCTCTAGGATGATCCGGTTTCCATAATGCTAACGGATTTGCCTTATAAACTTGTTCAAGCTGTGTTTTTATTGTTTCTAATTGTATATTATAACTCTGTCCTTTAGAAATTAAATAATGTTTTTCATAAATCAAATTATCACCACGCTGGGCTGGCTGAACTCTGTAGGGTTTAAATTCTCTAGGAATACGAATGATATGATTACAAGGAGTTTTTAGAGTAATCATATAAGGAGTCTGTTGGTAATATTGAAATTGTTGTATGAAGTCATTGCCTAAGAGTATATCACATTCCATTTGGTCATATTGGAATACTTGGTTGATACGTACAATTTTACTTCCTAAAAGAATTTCAAAATTGAATAAGGATTGATTAATATGTTGTTTATCTCCTGTTATACCTATAAGTTTTATTTTGCCATTCGATTTCCATTGGTTCGATAATAAGGATTTCATAATTGTAATTTCACTTCCTGTGTCTATTAAAGCGCAAGTATCTATGTCTTTTTCTACTATATTTAGTTGTATGTAAACAGACATAGGATATTTTATATAGGCTTGTTTTAAAATATTTCACACATTATTTTTTTGTCCTTCTATTTGTAATGTTATTTGATACTTCTCAATTTTATAGTATTCTAGACTATTTAGGAAGCTATTTCCTAACACTATATGTTTCTCCGGGTCTGTAGTCATAAAGGATTCGATGTAACAAGATACGATTATTCTTACACTTTCAATTATTAATGGAACTTTTACTTCTTGTCTACAAATATGTTTCTTGTCATTAAAATCAGTATATTCATACGAGATTTCTTTTTCTTTTATTAAGAGTCTTTATTTTTAGTATGATTCATATAATTATGACTTGTTCCTGTATCAACTAAAATAAGTAATTTTGTTGTGTATTCTATTCCATTAAAATATTGTCCAAGTATCTTTACTACGTTGTTGGTCATGATGGGTTTAATTATTTGTTTGTCTATGTTGATTAATTGTCTATCAGTACTCAATCTCCTAGATGAGCCTCCTCTCAATAGAGTTCTTCCTGCAAAGCTTATTGGAATTATAGAATTTTCATTATCATTTAAAAATTAATTTTTATCGTCTATGTCTAACTCATAACTTACAGGGATTCTATAATCATGTATAACAGGTTCTATTAGGGTTGCAATGTTTTCACAGTCTTTATTTATTTCTATATAAGGTTTATTTCCATACATTTCGCTGTAGTTTGAGTTACAAAAACTATATAGTGATGAGTAATGTATAGTCATTAATCTATTTCCTTCTTTCATTAGATTCTTTTTAAGCAATTTAAAATGTAAGCTTAGTGTTTCATCTATATTTTTATCCTTTATGTGTACACAGTATCTAGGGTAACATGTAAATAATAATTTAATATAACATAAATTTCCTTCTACTGTTCCTAAATGTCCTATGCTAGGATTATGGAATCTTTGGTCATGTATTGACAAGACTATAGGGCTATCTACTCCTTCTTTAAAGAGGGATTTTATTAAAATTTGAATTTAAGCTAAATATAATATTGTATTTTTTCTTTTGTTGATTCATTCTTTATTTTTCTTAGTGCCAAATCTATCGTCATCTTGTTTATTAAATTGAACCTAATATTTCCTTCAGCATGAGTAATTGTAACAAATTTTTCTTGTTCATAATATTCATGCAACACTATTCTTTTTCTCTTAAACAGATCTCTTAACTTTTGCAATATTCTGGTTTTTCTACATTCAATTTTAGAAGCTTATTATATATATTTTTTTATTAAAAGTGGCTACAAGACTATACCCACTTTTATTTTCTTCTCTTTCTATTTCTTCAATTTCTTCTAGTTCCTCTTTTTCAACTATTTCTTCTCTATTCTGATTGCTCATTTTCAGAATCTTTTATCATATATACTTCTGTTCCTTCATATTATGATATACTACTTATTTCTTCTAGTTCTTCTTGTATCTCATTAAAATCTTCTTGTAGGATTCTAACCTTCTTTTTATTGCAATCTGTGCTATATATGTCCTATTTCTCCACAATTCCAGCATTTGCATTTTGATTTATCTAATTGTTTTATTTGGTTTTTATATTTTCTTTTATAGTATTTTCTTCCAGGTTTTTTGCATTTCCTTTTAAAGTTATTATATTTTTTGTATCTTTTTTCTTTTTTATATAATCTTCTCTTTCTTTTATAGGGCATAGAACATCCCGACTGAGTTGGCATTTCTGTTTTTTCACAACATATCTCTGTTATGTTTCTACTCTTTTTTATTAGATTTCTCTGGATACATATATCACTAAGTCTTGTATTTAGGAATCTTATTCTAGATCCTATGCTATCTGGGAGCTTATTTGCAGTGCTATATTTTTCATATTCATTTATAAAATAACTGTTCCAGGGATATGGTAATTTATAATAATATAGATTTTTATAAACTTCTTAATCTTCTAAACTTACATATTGTTCGTAATAGTATTTAGTAAATTCGCAAGTATATTTCTTAATAAAACACATGTTACAAATTGTTAAATTCATTAGTTTTAATCTAGCTCTTTGTTTTTCAATATTTGCTTCTCTTTCTGAATTCTTTATCCAATCTTCTCCTAAAAATTCACTAGCGATATATTCAAGTATCTTTTCAATACCTAAAGCAATGCTTCGTCTAAAGGCTATTTTAGTTGCATCTTTTATTAACATTTGTGTTTTATCACTTAATCCTCTCCACCAGTTAAATACATTACCCGTAAAACTGGTCAACAAGATATCCGTAAATATATCTATTTTTTCTTCATTCGTTGCTACATTCCAGTCATCATTAGCCCCATTGTATGTAAAAAATAATTTCATTTGCATTCCCCATTCTCCTAATGTTTTGCGAGGGTCTATTTTACAATCTATATTTAAAAATGATCCGCTATTGCTTATAGGAACCAATATATCTTGATTAGGTTTATATTCCTTTTTCCAAGGCGTAGTTTTAACATCAGGTATATATTTATAAAAAAGTCTTTTGTCTTTTTCTTTGTAGTATACCTATGACTTTGTTCTGCTACGTTAGGTTTTAATTCTGGTCCTCCTGCTACATTCATTTTTATTTGATATTCCTTTTCAAATTCTTCTAATTCACTTAAATTTATTTCACCGAATTTTTTAGTCAAATTTTCTAATGTGTCTTCCATTAATTTGAGTTAGAATCGGTTTGAGTTGGTTCTTTTATTTCTAATTTTTCTTTTCTTTTTTATTTTTTCTTCATCTCTGCTTTTAGTTCTTCAGCTTCTTGTAATATTTTTAGGTATTGTGTTTCCATAAACCAATGATCATAACTCCCCTTTCGGGGTTTCTATACATGCTTTTTAAAGTTTGTTCCGATAATTCCTGATTTTAATATCTCCAATCTTTCAACTTTTTTATTTTTCTTTTGGCCCTTTTGCATTACTGATATTTCTATTTCTATTTTTCATATTTCCTGTCTTATCTCTTTTATTTCTTCTTTCAGATTTAAAAGTATTTCTTTTAATTTTATTAGTGTCGTTTCCATAGCGTTTAAGGGTACTTATTGTTATTTTACATTTTCGAATGTATGTTACGTTGCACGTAACATAGGTTTAGCCTTATAACATTTTAACTTTGATAGAAACCTGTTAATTTCTTAATTTGACCAATTGGTCTTTTGCAAATAATTTTCTTTGACTCGCGTTTCCAGCTCTTTATACCCGCTAATTCATGAGCCGTTAATTAATTGTGGAATTTTATAAACGGCCATTAGTATTTATTTAGTCTTAATTTTTTATTAAAAAAATTAGTATTTTTTTCTATTTTGAGCATTAATGTTTTTATGTTAAGAACCAAATAAACTATTTTACATTTATTAATAAAAGCTCAAATTTTGAACTTTTAAAATACAATTAGAGAACTTATAGCCTATTTAAAAAATTCAATTATCTAAAATATCCATTACTTATTTGCACTTTTATTTTATTGTTTTCATATTATAATTTTTAAAAATTATCGATTAAAACAATTTTTTTAATTTTAATAAAAATTCTCATTAAGAAATAAACAACTAATTTTTTTGACTAAAAACTTAATAAAACTCTAAATTGAATCAGCTTTATTTGAGAAGTTATATGCCTAAATTCGCCAAAATTATTCACACTTAAAGCAAAATTGATTAGAGCTTTAAGTAGCACTACATATATTTTCAAGAGATATAATAAAACAAGTTAAACAAAATGAATTCTTAAAAATAGAATAAAATATTGTTTCTTTTTTCAACGAAGAAAGGGCATAAGCCCAGCACCATAAAGAACCTTCAACAAAAGCCTAACCACATACTCTGCCAATTTTTCATTCATAATATCATATATGTTCTATTCAATTTTAATTACATGAACATTGGGGACACTAAATGTTGACATAGTTGACATTGTCGGCCAAAAATACTCTTGTCTCAATCCCTTATAGGCCAAAGACCGTGCACCAAAGTGGTTTCTACAAATCCCCTCATGCATCTCTCTTAATACATAATCTACTTCTTCATCATTTAATCATTTAGACATTGTAGAAGAGGCAAAATATATTCTCATCAGTATAACACCCCATCGATCAAGGTGTAAATGGCTGCTTAACACCTGAGTTTCCTTGCCAATCTCTTATCTGTGGGCAAAGTTCCATCTCAGATATATGAGGCTATCAGATCCATCCATGACCCTCCGGTATCTAAACATATCACTTTCACTCCTTGCTCGATGTTTGGAAAAGCTTTGACCTCCACAGGAACTGACCGGAGCATCTTCGCATCTGAAGTCGTCGCCATCCTTGCCAGAATATCTGCTCGAAAATTTTCAGCCCTTGGTATTTACTCGACTTCTACTGCTTTTAACTTGGTCATAATCTGCTTGGAACATTTAAAATAATGTTCAATCATTTCATCCTTCGCTTGGAAGCTTTTGTTGAGGTGATTGGCAACTAACTGGGAGTCTGTTCGAACCTTCATTTTTTTTGCTCGCAATGCTAGTGCTAGCTTTAACCCTACAATGAAGACTTTGTATTCCCCTTGGTTGTTGGTGGCTTTAAATTCGACCTTATCGCGTAAGAAACTTCCACGCCTTCTAGACTAATTAAAATCACTCATGTACTTGCTCTTTGTTCCCCATTGGAACCATCCACTATCACTATCCAGATTTCGCTAATATCTTCTTTATCCACTCCATCACTACTACCCGATTTCTAGTCTGCTTCAGTACATTCAACCACGAAATCTGCTAATGCCTGGGCCTTAATTGTTGTTCAGGGTTGATAGCTAATGTCGAACTCACTTAACTCTATTGACCACTTAATCAAACGACCAGAAATTTTAGGTTTATACAGCACCTGCCTAAGTGGTTGGTCAGTCATCACAATTATTAGATATCTCTGAAAGTTGGGCCTTAATTTTCAAGCAACTTTTACCAGTGCTAGTGTCCACTTTTCCATTCTTGGGTATCTGATTTCTGCATTGAACAACGCTTTGCTAGTGTAGTACACGAGGTATTGAATCCCTGCCTCCTTTCTTACCATGATTGTGCTCGTAGCCCACTAAGATACGACCAAATATAGGTACAATTTATCTCATTCTCTTAGCATCGATAATAATGGAGCTTTAAGTAGGTACTTTTCAATTGCTAAAATGCTTCCTAACACTCTATCGTCCATTCTCCCATTTCTCATCATCTTAAAGAATACATGACATTTGTCTGTTGCACACGATATAAATCGAATTAGAGCAGCCAACTTTCCTATAAGAATTCATATATCTTTGAGCTTGCGAGGAGACTTCATCTCTATGATTGATCGGATATTTCGGGGTTAGCTTTGATTCTTCTGTGGCTTATAAACCCCAAAAACTTCCCCAAAGATACCTTAAACACACATTTTTCTGGGTTGAACTTCATTATGTACTTCTTTAACAGCTCGAAGGTCTCCTTCAAATATATCGTGTGTTCAGTTGGATCTTTAGACTTCGTGATCATGTCGCTCACGTATACCTCCATTGTTTTCCAAATTAGTGGTTTGAATATCCTGTTGAACAATTTCTGGTATATTGCACCTACATTCTTAAGGCTAAAAGGCATCACCTTATAGCAATATAAACCAATGTTTATGATAAAGGCAGTATGCTCCTCGTCTTGCTCAAAGTATTTGGTTATAACCCGAGAACGCATCCATGAAGTTGAGTATGCCATGACCTGCGATTGAGTCAACCGATTAATCAATTTTAGGTAACGGGAAACTATCCTTTGAGCATGCCTTGTTGAGATTTGTGAAATCCACACACATTCGTTATTTTCCATTTGACTTCTTCACTAGAACCAAATTAGAAACCCACTCAGGACACTCGACCTCTCTTATAAAACCTGCTCACATAAGCTTTTTTACTTCAGCGCTTATGGCATTATACATTTCTTTATGAAATAACCTCTTTTTCTATTTTACTGGTCGAACATCTTTCTTTATAGGTAACTTATGGCAAACAATCGTGGGATCTATTACAGGCATGTCTTCATGTGATCAAGCAAACATATATGCATACAACTGTAAATAATTCACCAGATTTTCCTTTAAGCCTTCTTCAATCTTTGACCCAATCTTGGCAATTTTTCCTTGCTTCTCTTGTTTTATGCTCACTGTTTCAATTTCTTCAACTGTTTTATATCTTTCCTTTTTAGCATCTCCTCGAGTACCCAATGAGGTGATTTGCATTGTTTCTTTGGCTGTTGTTGCATAACAGCCCTGGGCGATTATCTGGTCTCTCTTAACAACTCCTACAACGTTGTTCACCCTATATTTCAAAGCTAAATAATGGTTTGATACCATTACCTTACTGATTTTAAAAAAAGGTCTGCCCAAGTTTATTTGATACGAGCTATCCTCATTAGCTACTACAAAGTCCAACATCATAGTTTTCTGGAATGAAGTAGAGTCTATTGTGATAAATAATTTGACCATACCAAAATGGGTTAGTCTTATTCTATCAAACAAAATATCCCTGCTAGTCATTGATACCTTGAGTAGTTCTCTTTAGATACCTTGACTGCTGACTACTCGCATCTTACGTCCCCAACATTCTCCTCTAGTCTAAGCTACAAATATGCTACTACATAGGATCCCTCGATAAAATCATCCAAATATTGATTTTTCATCAAATCCTCCACCTAGTTTTTGAGGTCTCGACACTGGGCTGTTATGTGTCCATCAGTGTTATGGAACTCGCAGAATGTGCTCTTGTCTCATTTGTTAGGTGCTTTTGCTCTTGAGGTTAGAGAATATAATAAGACGCGAAATTAATCATGTGATATAGCTCCTCTAGAGGGACTTTCAAGGGAATATATTGCTGATATGCTGGGCTTTGGTCAATAATCTACATAGTCTTATCCCTAAGGAACCCTTTGTGTGTGTGGTTGGATGACGGAGTATCTGGTCTGTTGAGGTTATTTATGTTGTTGATTGGGTTCCCTCTATTGATCGCGACTGGGAGAGCAAGGAAGTAGGGTCTTACTGTGCTGGAACTGAGACGGCTTCATATGGGGTTGATATGGAAATGCCCAACTACTCGCTCCTCTACTTGAGGATGATTTGTCGCTTCGGATGGGGCCACTTGCTTTTTGAATCTTCTTCTATTTTTTTAACCTTTCCAGCTGCTCGATTCTCAATCTTGCTGCTTTTTCTTCCTTAATCTCAAT
Source organism: Citrus medica (assembly GCA_002013955.2). Lineage (NCBI taxonomy): Eukaryota > Viridiplantae > Streptophyta > Magnoliopsida > Sapindales > Rutaceae > Citrus > Citrus medica. The sequence goes on along the minus strand of MKYO02030847.1, from coordinate 569,483 downwards.
ATCTTTATTCACTTGCTCATATGCAACGGAGTACGATTGTATTGTTGGATTTCTTAAATTGTACCAGAGACGCCCTATCTTTGCCTTTTACTTAAGCCATTTCAAAGCTTGCGGATGGTCAAAAGCTCCGAGATATAGAACAATACAATAATACTTGTTTAAGAACTCCATTGAGTCTCATTTTCTCCTTGTTTAATTCCCAACAACTCCATCATATAATCTTCTGGAGCCACTGTCTGGCATAATTGCTTTGCAAATTCCCTAGACATCGGTTCGAAACTCTTTATGCTCCCTCGAGATAATTTTTGATACCATTCCTGTGCACATCTTTCCAAAGTCAACGGAAACACTCTATACATCTCAACATGCGTTAAGCCTTACATCCATGTCATATCATTAAAGCATTCAACATGAACTAAAGGATCACTCTTCCCTGAGTATTTAAGAGAGGCGACTCATTATCTAGCATAATTCTCCAGCTCAGTCCCTTTCACCGCCCTTAGAGCTCGTCTATCACCTAAGCTAATCAGTGCACCCATCCCTCAAGCTTCATAGCACGATCCGGGTTTGCACTATAACCTGATCACGTTCTCGCTCAATAGCATTCAGGCACTATTTTAATTCTCATTCTTGAGCATATATTCCTCTCCTTAGCTTCAGTTGTCCCTGATTTCTTACCGGCTGACCTTCAACCCGAATACTTTGATTGTTATGGTGTTGAATGCCCTCGTCAACACTTCGCTCGCCTTGGGTCGGAGAGACTGGGGTTTCCCGCCTGAGATTTCTCTTCAACTCCCCAATGTCCTACTCTAAACTCTTGAAGGATAGCAGTGAGGGCTTACATCTGCTTCTCTATTCATTCCATACACCCGTTCATCAGTCTCTCCCTTTCCTCGTTCATTGTTCCTCGTGAAACAACATGTTTAATTATCCTAGAATCAGCCCCGCAAGCTCCGTTTCCTCCTGAATTCATCTTTCTAGTCTTGTTTTTCGTTTATTTGGCATGCAACAACTTTTGGCTGTTCCCTACAAGCAACACAAAAATGTTGATGCCAAAATATGGTCGAGCAGATAATAGCGACCAGATTGCTTCATCAACACTTCAATTTGTTTTTATGAGAAACTGTCACTTATTGCTCTAGTAGAATTTGAATTGCACTGATACCGTCTTTTATCTACAGCAACAGAAAACTGTTAGGGGGCGCCAGGTTTTTTAATGGCGAAAACCCTCCGACGCTCAAGTCAGTAACAAAGTTTTCTTGCTAGAAAAACAATAATCTCATACACTCATGATTTTTTTATGTTTTTTTAGATTTCCCCATTTCCCAATGAGAATAATCCCCCTTTTAGGATCTTTCCTGGTTCTTATAGATAACTGAATGCGTAGCCATTACCAAATTGAATGTGCCACTTGAATTAAGATATAATGTATCCATTCTTATATAGTTATTGAACTGCTGTTATAACGTCTGATATTTGCTTTGAACATTATTGCGGGACGTGCCTAACGTTACGAACGAACTTTCAAGTGGAGTTCTACAATCTAAGAATTAAGCCATGATCATAGGATCGAACAACCTAATTCTGGTCTCCTCGCAAGCTGCTAGTCATCCTTGCTCATGTGACCAGATGACTTTCTCCTGGTTGTTTCACATCACCCTTTCGTCTTGGATATATATATATATATATATATTGCTTTATATTAGAATTAAATATCGTGACATTTTTACCCAATTAATGACGCAAGTATATTTTTTATTTTAAATCAATTTATACATTCTCATCGTCAAAATTTAAATATTGGTTGTAATTCTCCATTCTTCTTCTTCTTCTTTTCCAAAAGAAAGATGAACATATACATAATATTGTTTCGTTCATAAAATTCTATATAGATTTAGAACTAATAGTGTAAATATGTAAAATATTGATAAACATATATATTTTATAATATTGATGTATAATATTATTTACATATATAATTAAAACTTCAATAATGCAAACGTATACTATTTTGATAGATAAGACGGACATATACATAACAATGTTTCATTCATAAAATTCTATATAGATTTAGAACTTTAATAGTGTAAATATGTAAAATATTGATAGACATATATATATATATATATTATAATATCGATGTATAATATTATTTACATATATAATTAAAACTTCAATAATGTAAACGAATACTATTTTGATAGATATGTATAGATATGTATATTTTATAACATTGATATATTATATATATATAAGTAAGTATTTAATGCAAATCTTGTTAAATATATAAATATTAAGTGGGTTATAGGAAAACTCATTTATTTTCTGTGTTGGTTAAGATCTCAAAAGTTTAATACAGTTATTATATGAGTCACGCTTAGATCAACCTAAATTTAATATGAACAAATATGAGCTGATGATCCATTTTATCAACTCTACGTAACATTCTAAACTTTTAATTAAGTATAGTATAGTAACTTTAACATAGGCCAGTTAATTAGCCCATCAATTTGGTTAAACAATTGTTCGAGCAGTTATCTTTGATGGGTCACACGTGTTCAAGTTCCGACAACCGTTAACTCAGTATGGAATTATGTGGTTATATTTCAAACAAAATTGATTAGCAGCAAGACTTCAGCAGAAGACTGACCACATCCAGGCCGAAACATAAGGTACCAATTTTTCAGTCATCAGATATGCTATTATGAAATTCTAAATGAACATCACACTCAATAAAGAGTCCAGATAGTTATTCAATCACTCATACATGATAAATAGAGTTTCAAGTCTTCATGCGTCGAGCAGTATTATTTTATTCGTCCGGTTACTTGACATGCTTGGCTAACCATTCCAGCAAGTTCTGATGGGCCTCCTCTGCAGTCTTCACAGCAGATTCATCCTCTACATTGTATCTCACAGACCATCCATGAGCAACTTTAGGAAATATTTTCACAAATCTATCAACCTGAGAAGAAGCAAATGGACAAGAATCTTTCAATGTGCTTTCAAGTTTCAAAAAGAGGTAAAATAACAGCAGGAATATAGTGATTGAAACTTGGATGCGAACTTGCTACAAAAATAAGGCCAAAAAGGACAAGCAGAATTAAGGACCCGAAGCAAAGAAATCTGACGCCTGCCGTTCATAGAGGTAAGACAAAAATTTCGTGCTGCTGACCCAAGTACATTTGGAATTAAGTTTTGGGATGAGTTTCAAGTTAAACCGCTGAATGGTAAACGGTAATCTTACTCAGTCAAAAATAAAATTAGAGACACGGCATCATCATGCACTCACTGACCCAGCAAACGCACAATGTAGCTAACTCAGCCAACATTTTCCAACCAGAACATATGTGTGATGTCTCATTCATTCAAAACCTTTTGAGATTAATTTTATTCAACAATGTGTGGAAACAAAAACATGAGAAGGCAAACCCCAAAAGAATTATATAACATTGCTTTGAAAGAAAAAGATGCCTGCTGGTTGTTAATTGGAATAAAAGCAAAAGATCACAAAAAGACACAAATTAGAACAAAGCACTGGATTTTCACACCTCAGATTTGGCAGTTAAGGCCTCTTCAAACTCCTTCACCAGAGCTGGCGGAGAAAATTGATCAATTTCTGCTCCCAATACTGAAATGGGAACCTCAACCCCTGAAAGTAAAGATGAAGAGCATGATTTTTTTGAGCCACATTCGTAACAATAAAGATTAAACAGAATAATCCAACATAGAGAGGAACAAACTAAAGGAATTACTCTCTTCCCAACAACCACTTGCAATCATCAGAACTGATGTAAGGACTTATATGTAAAACATTGCATTCATGTTCAAGAATAAGCTATCTCTTACTGAAAAAACACACTGAGAAGCTGAGATTGCAATAAACAACAAACATTTGACAAAGCTGCATCAGAATATCTAAGAATTCATACCCTTGATATCATCTACAGTGACAAAAGAGGGATGTAACAGCACAGCAGCTTGGATGAACTCGCGCTTTGCTAGTTGAACCGCTACTTTAGCTGAGAAGAAAAGTGAATTGATATTAGTCTAAGTCATGGCTGCATGATGAAAACTAAGGATTTTATATTCAACTTTTTTCTAATTGTAGATATACATTTGCCTTACATTATGTTGATGTACGAGGGACTATGATAATGAAACTATAATAAACAATAGGTGAATAAGGCAAAACATCTATCTTACCACCCCAGCAGAAGCCCACAGCCCCAGTTGCAGTTATACCTTTGCACTTCAGAGCTTGAATAACTGGCTTTGCCTCTTCAAATCCCTTGTCCTATTTGAAAAGTAAATGGCTCAGCACTGAAACACTAACATGGCCCTCTATAACAACATTAAATAATGAAATACATTTTGTCAAGTATCAGAAGTCTGGAACCAACCACTCCATGATCTTTTATCCATTCCTGTAGTGGTCTCCCGCCATCTACATTTGGATCCCCATGAAAGAAGTCAGGAACTGCCACATAGAATCCAGCTGCTGCAACCTTGTCTGCAAGCTTCCTTTATTGTATAAAGCATCTGATATTAGCTCCCAGTCGAGCACAGGGTAGCAATATGATAGAGCAAACTGGCAGATAAATGAACACATGCTTGTACAATGTTTATAAATAGATACCAAATCACGGTACCATTGACCCAGAGTTGTTTTCATGGGTGTACATAATTTTAAATTTTCAATTAGATACCCCCTGAATATGTTTACCAGTGATTGAGGCAGGTTCCAAAATGTACAAATTTTTCTTAACCCGAAGAAGTGCATGAATAATAATAGCAAAGACAAAGACAAGTAGAATCATAAATCAAGATAAGCTCACAAAACAAATCAATTAGCTGTGGAAGCAAGAGAGAGATATTAGAGCAAGTCATACCTCAAGTTTGGAGCTTCATAACCTGCAAGATAAGGCGAAGACAAAGTAAGAATTAGAAGCTTATAGAGGCAGAAGAATAAAGGTGAACAAAATAGGTACAGTCAATACGAAATGAAATGGAGGACAAAGAGAACTGACAAACACCCTAATTAACCAATCAAAAGATACATTAACAGAAGCAACCCTGATGATAAATTGAAGTGAGAGAAAAAAAATTAACTAGTGAAAACAAGAAATGGCAAAAACGGTGAAAATACTCACAGAAAACTAAACCAAAAAGACTAAAACAAAAGCAGCCCAGATGTCATTTGCCCAAATAAACACAACCCAGATCATAATTTGCAGTGAAAATACAAGAAGTGAATGGACATGATACTGAGATGCGTCAGGTACCGAAAACGTCGGAAATGAGAAGAGTCGCAAGCTTGGAGTCAGGAGAGCCAGTGACGTAAGTGCTGAGTCCACCAAGTTTCTCAACATGACCTGCTCCACTGTTTGGATTCAGTGTTGGTGGATTTGCACAGCACTGAGGACCTGACATTTTTCTCCTGCTTATGCTTAACCTTCCTTACACTAGTGTTCAGTAACCACTCCCTTCTTCTATCACAAACTTCTATGATTTTTTTCGCCGGAGAGACTTACGTTATGTATGTCTATCTATATAGAGTTTCAGCATGTTTACTGCCGGGACTCTATTTCCCTCCCAATTGTTTATATTTTCAAAAAGAAACATGTGGGTCCTGGTTCGTGAGAGTTTTAAATTATTATGCCGGATGCCTGCGTCACGGCGTTGCATTTTTCCGGCCCTTGTGTAGCTTCCGACATTTTTTATTTGGGGAGTAACAATTTCTTATTTTTCTTGGGCCACACGCCACTCCGTTTTATGTATAGGTTCGTTGATTCGGAAGAACAATGTTTGCTTGGTCCATGCCACGAATCTTTTGCATCAAGCGATGGAATATTAACTATCGAGCCGCCGGGTCGTTGGCATGGCATTGGTGATTGGCATTTATTTATTTATTTTTCTTTTGATTTTACTTGGAAGGTAACAGTTTCGTACTTTTTCTTTGGTTCTTATCATGCCACTTCATATATAAAAGTTCGAATAATGTTTGGTCCATGCCACTAGTCTCTGCATAAAATTTAAATAATAGGACGATGAACATTATAACATTTTTTAACCTCGAAACAAACCTGTTAATTTCTTAATATGACGAATTGGTTTTGCAAATAATTTTATTAGACAACTTATAACTTATTTAAAAAGTTCAATTGTCTAAAATAAATATTACTTATTTACACTTTTATTTCATTGTTCTCATATTATTTATTTACACTTTATTTGAGTAGCTATATGCCTCTAAATTCATCAAAATTATTCACACTTAAAGCAAAATTGATTAGAGTTTTAAGTAGCACTACATATATTTTCGAGAAATATATTAAAACAAGTTAAACAAAATGAATTTCCAACTAAAATATTATTTTAAATTGGTTGTTATTAATATATTAATATCAACTAGAGTTCCGAGGTTCACAGACACGAAGCAGCACAATAGTCCATTCCATGCGGTTCCTCACTTGACATACTTGGCAAACCATTCCAGCATATTTTGATGAGCTTCCTCTGCACACTTCACAGCAGATTTGTCTTCTACATTGTATCTCACCGTCCATCCGTGAGAGACTTTCGGAAATATTTTCACATACCCATCGACCTGCTAACAAGCATCACAAGTAAAAGAGTCATCGAAACTGCTTTTAACCATAGATCCAGATAAATTTGAAGCAGAAATGAAACTTCAATGTGAACCTGTTATGTGTTGTTATGAATACACAGAACAGAACAGGTCCAGATAAATAAACTTTACTGATATATTGCTTTTATTGGAATGGAAGATGAGCTCTAGAAATTGATGGAATAACAGAAAAAATGGTCGCATTGTACATGTTATTAAAAAGCACTGAATTTATGTATATACGTATATATAACTCAGATTTAGCAGTTAAGACCTCTTCAAATTGCTTCAAGAGAGCTGGGGGAGAAATCTGATCAAACTCAGCTCCCAGTACTGCAGTGGGAACCTCAACCGCTGAAAGTAATACCAACCAATATGGTTTGTTACACCAAATAAAACAAGGACTAGTCCAACAAAAGATTAAGAAACAAACTAAAACACTTTCCCATCCGCACGCCATAATCAGAACTTTTATAAAGATTTGTATGTAAACTATGTGTACGCACTCAACAATAAGCATTTCTCGCCTATAAACACTCACTGAAAGGGGGAAAATCTATGAATCCGTACCCTTGATATCATCTACAGTTACGAAAGAGGGATGTAACAGCACGGCAGCTTGGATGAACTCGCGCTTTGCTAGTTGAACCGCTACTTTAGCTGAGAATAAAAGTTAGTTAATAGCGGTCAGTTCAATGATCAATGATGAAAATCAAGGATTTATACCTTCAACGTCTATCTAGTTGAAATATGAGAGACTTGATAATGAAACCATCATGAAAAAAATACAAGAGCAAGGGAAAACATGTATCTTACCACCCCAGCAGAAGCCTGAAGCACCAATTGCAGTTATACCTTTGCTCTTAATAGCCTGAATAACTGGCTTTGCCTCTTCAAATGCCTTATCCTATAAGAAAAATAAATGGCTAGCCCACTCACTGAAAAGTTTAACACGAGGGACCAACCACAACATAACAATGAACGGCACATGTACATTCAATACATCATATCAGAACAGTGTATACATCGATGTAGTTCAGAATTAGGACATTAATAACAATAGACCGATTGGGTAGCTAGATCCAATCCACTCACCGATCAAGACAGCTCAACGATAAAAATATATAACAGCCCTAAGAGTGATGAAATCAATGAAATCAAAACGGCCCCATGCAACAAAATTAAATGGTCAAATAAGTTTTGTAGAGTATCACAAGTACAGAACCAACCGTTCCATGATCTTTAATCCAATCTTGTAGTGTTCTTCCAGCATTAGGCACATAAGGATCTCCGTGAAGGAAGTCAGGAACTGCCGCATAGAATCCAGCTGCAGCAATCTTGTCCGCAAGCTTCCTTAAATTTAAAGCATCTGATGTTAGCTCCCAAAAAAGCACAGGGTAACAGTATAATAGCAAATCAGCAAATAATCACATATATCTTATATACGTAGATGCCAAATCACAACACTGCTAGCCCCAAGTCATTGTCAAAACCATCAGTAAATCCTCTATTAGCGTCTTCAAATATGCTTCACTGGATTAATAATTTCAGAATCAGTACACTGACTAGACAAATAAATTTTGTTTCACTATTGAGTTAAGGTCCAAACTGCATGAATTTTTCTCAATCCATTACAGGTGTTAGCACAAAAGGAAATTAATAGGAAAGACAAAAAAAAAGAGAGAATCATATATCAAACAGAATTTTTAAAAACGCATCAATAAGTTGTTATAGCAAGCAATACCTCAAGTTTGGAGCTTCATATCCTGCAGGACGAGGCAAAAGAAAAAGTAAAAAAACTAAAAATAGTAGTAAAAAGAAAAAAAAAGTTGAACAACATGGGTGTACGATCAATAGGAAATCAAACACGTGATGTGCAATCTACATCTACTTAAGGTATCAATAAAATTTACATAAAAAGACAAACACAGAAAAAAAGGGAAAGAGCTGAAGATTACCCAGGTAGATGATAAATTGAAGTGAAAAAAACAAAATAAAGAGCTGAAGATTACCCATTAACCATTTCAAAACCACAAAGCAAACCCACATAAAAAACAATCACAAAACTCAAGCAAAATACTCAAACAAGAGCAACCCAAACGATAATATATTGCTCGAACAGAAACAACCCAGATTATACTTTGATGTAAAAAAATAAAAAAATGAGGAGATGTAATGAGATGGGTTAAGTACCATAAACGTCGGAGACAAGAAGAACAGCAAGTTTTGAGTGAGGAGAGCCATTGACATAGGTGTTAAGTCCACCAAGGTTCTCAACGTGGCCTCCTCTAGTGGTTGGGTTCAATGTTGGTGGATTCGCACAACACTGAGGACCTGACATCTCGTTTGTTCTGTTTAACCTTAAACTCCTGTCTGCAAAATATTATAATTTATATATCTATATGTCTTAACTTGGGATTCGCTAGAGGGACCTAGAAATATATCGACTTCTAGTGAGTTATCTCCAGAACAATTACTAGAGGTATTACGAATAATCTGGTGCAATGAGTCACCTGGTGCAATAAAGTTCAGAAAAGTACTTCGCATCTCATAAAAAGTAAGAAAAGTACTTCGCATCATCTTGGCGTCAGCTTGTCCATGTGGGGGCTTCATTTTACTTTTCACGTTTCACATCAAATGAAAAAATGCATACTAAATGTAGGTGACAAATAGGAGGACTTGTATGAGAATCATTATAAGGCTCATCGGCATATATTACCCAGAATATTTGGACGGTAACAGTTCTGTTTGGTCCATGCCAAGAAAACAGTCAATTTATGTATTTATTTACTTTTTTAAACGATTCACATGGAGTGATGATGGACTCATGAGAACCTCTAAACTCCTAAGTTGCAATAGAAAGTTAACGAAAAGAAAAAAGGCTTAAGGCTACTCTTAATCGCAATTTAATTGCTTGCCCACAGAGCACTATGTATAATAGTTATAACCCTAATCAGGATTCAGTTATTTTGTCAGCCTTTTGTTTTAGTTCCAGACAGAGTTCATTAATTTTCAATTGTTTGTTCAATCGATGGGAAAACGAAGTAATAAGATGCCAGACCTTCCGGTGGAAATTATAGTGGAAATCATAAACTGATCTGAAATTATTTGCGTATCTGATTACAGACACTTTATAAAGAGGATAAATATACAACCTACAATAGAAGTTACAAGAACACAAGTTTAAAAGAAAATAAACAGTGCATTTTTATCACAACAATTAAACTTACAATCTGCTAACTCAAGCTAACTTAAATTGTTTACTAGGCCCTGAACTTGTATGGCTTTCTAGCACCCCCTGAAGCCTAAACGTCTGCTTTGCACATTTAGCTTGGAGGTTAGAAAGTGTAATTGACTAAAGGTTAACAGCTTACTAAATATATCTACAGTTTGATCTGTTAGGAAATTGGTGGGTGAAGCAGGACCGCAGTTAAAGTAAAATTGGAAATAAAATAAAGAATAAGCACAAAAGAGGATACCAGAAATTACGTGGTTCGGCTTTTAGCCTACGTCCACGGGCGAAAACAGAAGGAAATATTTTACTAGTGAAATAAGGATTACAAGTATTGTAATATTTTGGCTCACAACCCAAAACCCCAATACACCCAATCTCTCACTCACTAGACTCTCTGCTCTGCAAGAATTATTTCTCACAACTCTCGACTCTCTCTAAATTACTCTCTGAATAATGGAATT